>VYXF01000362.1:223096-244906 GCA_013397295.1 Polioptila caerulea
CCTTTTCATTATACTTACTCTCTATTTGAGAAAATAAGAGGATGTTTTATGGTGAACAGCAATCCATTACTATGTTTTAAGGCAGTATAATTTTATACAGTTTTCACCTTGCAAAATAATTAAATGCCTGGCACCCACAGCTCCTCCTGATTGTGAGAGGGGACTTATGGTTGCTCTGTGCAACACAAAATCAGA
Source organism: Polioptila caerulea (assembly GCA_013397295.1). NCBI lineage: Eukaryota > Metazoa > Chordata > Aves > Passeriformes > Certhiidae > Polioptila > Polioptila caerulea. Next base: position 223,292 of record VYXF01000362.1, read on the forward strand.
ATGCTTGATAGCATTTCCATTTTGCATCAGTGTTACAGAGAGGATATATTTAATAGGAAGCATGTAATCATCAACTTGATCTTTTCAAATAAAACACAATGTTTCTTAAATGTTCTTTTGAACCTTGGTGTTTAATATTTTCTGCATACTGCATCAATGAAAAAGCAATTATTTAAATACCTGCTATACAACCAGTGAATCTCCAGAAAATAATGTTCTGACTGTTTTCTGCTTAACAGTTCCTGTGAGGCGAATGAAGGCATAGTGCAAAGTAGAGCTGTATGTACTGGAGAAGAAAAACAAAACAGAGGTGGATAGTTGTCAAAAGGGTGTGGCTAACATCTTCATGAATATGCTGAAGATGTTGGTACTTTGGATACTTTTATAGAATTTACCTTGAAAAAGAGCTTGTCTTGGCAGCTATGAACAGCTTATGAGAGTTGATGAGCATCATAATCACTGCTCAAGAGCATAAATCCTAATTAATGTCTGAGCAAGATGATAAAGTGAAGAGAGTCACCTAGGTTTGGTTTGGATTTGATTTTGCTTTTTTCTTTGGTTGGTTGCTTTTGGTTTTGCTTCTTTGAGGGTTTTTTTTTAATGGCCAGAGTAAGTAGAAGTTCAGCAGGTGAGTAAATGAAGGGTAGTTGAAGAGTTTGTGTAACAGAACTCTTGGGTCATGTGTTGTCCTTTACTCCTACTAGTATGTGATAGGAAGAAACTTATATAAAACATGGTACTTTAGAAGGCTTTTCAGACTACTACAAAAATCTTCTTAATTCATGAAGTATTTCTGGTTCATCATCTTTGTGGCCTTTTGTGGGACTCTGCAGCAGGTCTGTGTCTCTCCTGTACTGGGGAGACCAAAACTGATCTCTCAGCACTCCTGGTGTGGCTCCACCAGTGCTGAGCAGAGGGACAGGATGACCTCCCTCGACCTGCTGACAATGCTCTTCCTAATGCATCCCTCTCCATCTGCAGCAGGGGCAGACTCTTGGTTCATGAGCAGACTGGTGCCTCCAGGATCAAGGTCCTTTTCTGCAAAGCAGCTTCCTAGCTGGGTGGCCCCCAGCATAAAACGATGCATGTATTAAGAAAGTAATTTTCTTTCTGCTTCATAGGTCTGTTGTTAGAATGAAGTTTAAAATGGGTTTTAGCAGGTTATTTTCCACTGTTGTGGTGATAAAATGAATTTTAATAAACTTTTCAGTACAGTTGTAATGACTGCTGAAATTTCACCAGTTCTTTTGGAACATAATGATTTGCAAGCCTTGCTCAAGCGAAGAATTTCTGAGGACATCATGAGTATCCAAGTAAACAGCAGCGCTAGATTACAAAGTTTTTTCAACCTGTGCTAATTAGGTTATAATTGTTTGCTTATTAACTGAGGTATACTGATTTGGATGGAAGATTAAGTAGTGCACACATAGACTTCTACCATGTTGATGAGTTGCTGCAAAAGTGTTTTCTGTTGTCACTGGATCTGATACAAATGCAAAATTTATTTCCTTGGTGTATCACTGCATCATACTAGACATCCTGAGGAAAATTACGTGAAGTATTTCTAAAGTATGTTCTGCACATAACTGACTTTATTTTCTTTATTTGAGAGTGATGCTGTTCTGAAACAGAATTTAGTATATCTAAATTGTCTGGTGCNTTTAGGAGGGAAGTAAATAGTGCCCTGGTAAAAAAAAAAAACAACAAAAAAAACCCCAAAAAAACTAAAAACTAAAAAAGCTGTTGTGAGCTTTGTTACTGAGCAAGTCAGAATAGATTTCTAATGTCAGGAAATTTAGAAGTTTTTTCGGCAAATAATTAATATTTGGTCTGTCCAGGCACATTCCCCCCTCCCCCNCTCCTGATTGTGAGAGGGGACTTATGGTTGCTCTGTGCAACACAAAATCAGAATGCTTGATAGCATTTCCATTTTGCATCAGTGTTACAGAGAGGATATATTTAATAGGAAGCATGTAATCATCAACTTGATCTTTTCAAATAAAACACAATGTTTCTTAAATGTTCTTTTGAACCTTGGTGTTTAATATTTTCTGCATACTGCATCAATGAAAAAGCAATTATTTAAATACCTGCTATACAACCAGTGAATCTCCAGAAAATAATGTTCTGACTGTTTTCTGCTTAACAGTTCCTGTGAGGCGAATGAAGGCATAGTGCAAAGTAGAGCTGTATGTACTGGAGAAGAAAAACAAAACAGAGGTGGATAGTTGTCAAAAGGGTGTGGCTAACATCTTCATGAATATGCTGAAGATGTTGGTACTTTGGATACTTTTATAGAATTTACCTTGAAAAAGAGCTTGTCTTGGCAGCTATGAACAGCTTATGAGAGTTGATGAGCATCATAATCACTGCTCAAGAGCATAAATCCTAATTAATGTCTGAGCAAGATGATAAAGTGAAGAGAGTCACCTAGGTTTGGTTTGGATTTGATTTTGCTTTTTTCTTTGGTTGGTTGCTTTTGGTTTTGCTTCTTTGAGGGTTTTTTTTTAATGGCCAGAGTAAGTAGAAGTTCAGCAGGTGAGTAAATGAAGGGTAGTTGAAGAGTTTGTGTAACAGAACTCTTGGGTCATGTGTTGTCCTTTACTCCTACTAGTATGTGATAGGAAGAAACTTATATAAAACATGGTACTTTAGAAGGCTTTTCAGACTACTACAAAAATCTTCTTAATTCATGAAGTATTTCTGGTTCATCATCTTTGTGGCCTTTTGTGGGACTCTGCAGCAGGTCTGTGTCTCTCCTGTACTGGGGAGACCAAAACTGATCTCTCAGCACTCCTGGTGTGGCTCCACCAGTGCTGAGCAGAGGGACAGGATGACCTCCCTCGACCTGCTGACAATGCTCTTCCTAATGCATCCCTCTCCATCTGCAGCAGGGGCAGACTCTTGGTTCATGAGCAGACTGGTGCCTCCAGGATCAAGGTCCTTTTCTGCAAAGCAGCTTCCTAGCTGGGTGGCCCCCAGCATAAAACGATGCATGTATTAAGAAAGTAATTTTCTTTCTGCTTCATAGGTCTGTTGTTAGAATGAAGTTTAAAATGGGTTTTAGCAGGTTATTTTCCACTGTTGTGGTGATAAAATGAATTTTAATAAACTTTTCAGTACAGTTGTAATGACTGCTGAAATTTCACCAGTTCTTTTGGAACATAATGATTTGCAAGCCTTGCTCAAGCGAAGAATTTCTGAGGACATCATGAGTATCCAAGTAAACAGCAGCGCTAGATTACAAAGTTTTTTCAACCTGTGCTAATTAGGTTATAATTGTTTGCTTATTAACTGAGGTATACTGATTTGGATGGAAGATTAAGTAGTGCACACATAGACTTCTACCATGTTGATGAGTTGCTGCAAAAGTGTTTTCTGTTGTCACTGGATCTGATACAAATGCAAAATTTATTTCCTTGGTGTATCACTGCATCATACTAGACATCCTGAGGAAAATTACGTGAAGTATTTCTAAAGTATGTTCTGCACATAACTGACTTTATTTTCTTTATTTGAGAGTGATGCTGTTCTGAAACAGAATTTAGTATATCTAAATTGTCTGGTGCTAGCTGCATTATGATGGATTAGAAAGTCCAAAAAACCCAATAGTCACTTCGGTGACAGCTTGTTTCCTATGAATTTTCCACAGGTCAACAGCAATTGAGGTAGTAAGGACTTCCAGTTTAACTCTGACACTGATATGTTCGGTGCTACCTCTAGCCACTGAAGTATTTATTTTCTGTAATTCATGCTTTTAAACTATTTCTGAGAGAGTTTTGTGAATTTTGTCTCGATGCCTAGGTTGTTAAAGTATTTTAAATGTGTATGGGTTATGTCTTTTTTCCTCCCTTTTAAGAGCAGGAAATATGAAATCTCCACAAGGCCCACTAAATTTCATCTCTATAATGGAGATGCAACATAAGAGAATTTGTAGGGGTGTTTTTGCTAAAAGTAGATTACTTTTTTATCACCATGAAAAGTTAGGATGAATCCCAGTAACCATAAGCGTATATCAAAATACAACATTACAGCAATTCCTGGTAACCACCTTGGCTCAGGAAAGAAAAATACTACTTCATGTAGGTTTGCTCCCAGTGGCACGTGATTTACTGCTTATCTTCATTCTGTGTTGATATGATCTGGAATAACTTCTATGGCACTTGAGGCCATCTCTTCCAAGGTTGCATAGTGTCATTTGGTCAGATGACTGAAATCATTAGGTTAATAGTTACTTACATAACTACAGCATCCTCTCTGAAAGATATCCCTTCATCTGCTGAAGGAAGGCAGCTGAACATACATTCTCCTCTCTGTCTATTATCACTAAAAGCAAAGCAAGTTAGCTTAAATCACCATCGTGTTCCAGTGGGCTAGAAATGTATAGCCATTTGAAGGATACTCATGTTTTAAAATTGCTCAATATTTGTCTGAAGTCATCTTCGCACACTGTTAAGGGAGATGAGTAAGAAGATTCTGTATTCAAAGGCAAAGAGGAGGCTTTTCATGCTTACTGAATCACTGCTTTCTGCCTAACTAAAAACTGAACCTAAATCGAGTGCATGTGTTGTTGCTTAGTAAATTGATATCTTCTAGTAGTTTCACTTCAGAAAATGTTGGTGTCCTGTCCTCCTTCAACCTCTTGGCCACTCCAAAGAAGCAAGCTACAAGAGGTATGTTGGTACCTAGCTCGTATGATAAATTCAGTTCTACACACGTATCAAATGTGTAACTAGCAAAGAAGGGTCCAAGGAGGACTGAGTCTGAGAGCCTGGAGTTTTCAGTGAGTGACGGGTACAATAAGCAGGGATGATTGGACTGAATCCAGCCAGTTTATAAATGGAGAAGTCAACACTGGTAGCATGTCACAAGAGTGTAAGCACAAGATTTATTCAAGGAATATTTAATTAAACTGGAAGGTAATGGAAAATACAGTGTATAGCCCTTCCATTACAGAAAGTACTAGATTGCTTAGATGATTTATTACTGGGGAGAAATAATGGCTTCATGTTTTTTCCAAGACATGGAATTAAATTGATATGACATTTTAAAGCTACACAGATTGCGTTGATATAAACTTAAGAATTTTTGCTAAACTGAGTACTGTCCTTCTGTAGATCTACTTGTTTCTGATCTTGTTAGATAAAACATTTCAGGGCAAAGATTTGACTTTGTTTTACAAAATCCAGTCTACAGTTCAGAAAATTTGTAATGTAGCTGTTGTATGCTGCCTTTAAAGATAAAATTCAACACAGTAAAAATAACTTCCTCGTTAGGGGACCAAGACAGTGTAGGTGCAGAATGGGAAGTGGTTTCGATTTTTGTCATGAGAAGTGTATGAAGATGTAATGTTGCCGTGTCAAATCTTGTACCAGTTATAGGAGTTCTCAGCTGAGTATTTTATATTTGCTGATTTCAATTTAGATTTACATTCTCTGTGGAGGTGTTAAATACAGAGTAAAAACTGTCGGTCTGGTATGACTGATGGGCTCTTGAGTAATGAAGCCTGGCACTGAAATGGCAAACAGGGGTGAATCTGCTGTTGCCAGTATGGGGGCTGCTGAGATTTACAGGATGGAGCAGCTGTATGTAAAGATGCTTTTCGGCCACTCTTAAGGTAGCTGTGAAAATAATACTATTAATACATGTTGGAAAACCAGTGAGGTTTTAATAGAAGTAAATGTACTTCTCCAGCCTGTGGGCTGCCAGTCCCATTTGGGAAGGCATCTACGTTAATCTGACATCTTGTTTAGCACTGATAACACTAGAGAGTCCAATTAAAATATTTCAAGACGACATCCCCATACAAGACTACACAAGACTACACTGATTGTTGGCTAATGTGTATTGAATTTTAGCTAAATACAGCCCCGGGTGCTGTGCTGGAAAGCAGGAAAGCTTGCTATTCAAGCTCTTAATTCCTTTTATATTGATTTGGCTGCTAATGATATAACCTTCTACTTTAATTAACTGACATCTGCATTAGGCTGAAAAAGAGCCCCCTGCTTGAAGCTGTCCACTTGTTTGTGTTATGAAATGTGTCCTTCTGTTATATTTTGCCCAGATTAGGTCAATCTGTGAAAAATAGACCATCTAAAGGATTTACTTTCCTTTTAAATACCTTGTAAAGCAAGTTTATCTTTCTGCTATCTCCATTTCTGCCTGTTTTTCCAGGGCTTATGTTGCTGAGAAGCCTGTCCAGAGCTGGTTCATTGACTGGGTGCTTTCCTAAACCTTCCTTCCCTATGGACTATTAGCTCCTTTGACTGATTTGAAGCTGCCAAGAAAGGTGTAAATTAAGATAAAGATGGGCTATGAAGCCCTGAGGATAATGGGTCATCTTGTATGGTTTAGGTTATGAAACAACTGAGATGTAAGGGACTTAAATCAAGCTGAAGACATTGCTAGATTGGAATAGTTAGAACTATAGAATCATGTTGCCAAAATTACAAACCACCAGTTCTCAGCTTGGGAAATTTTGATGTCAACGTATGAAAAAGATTAAATACATGGGGTTTTTTGCATCACTCGATAAGTTAAGGGCACTAGTTTGTGTAAGTTCATCATGAGCAGCAACTTGGGTTCACTATGTGTGCTGTTGCCGCATATGTGTTTGCCCATTTTTCTTTAGGAGAAGGTTGCGAGTCTCAGGAAAAATTGTCTGAAGTCAGAATTCTCTCACATTTTCACCTTTGTAGAAGCTTCAAACCCAGTGGCAGGTGCTGCAGGAAGCTGCTTTCTCTTGCTGTGGGGACTGGAGCATCTCTCTTGTGACAACTGAAGAAGAAAAATTAAAACAGGGCATTAGACTCAGTCTTAGAAATACCTTAACACAGGCAACTGGAATCTGAATTGAAAAGTTCATACTTGAAAATCTGAATTAAATACAGACTTGGGTGGATACCTGAGCAATACTATGCTATCATAAGTAATAGCAGGAATCCTGGTGACATCTGCTAACTGAGATCAGTCAAAAACAAATGAAAAATAGACTAACAAATCAATCAACTCATCATCTTTTCCGTTTCATTACCATTTCATTGTGCCTGATTTACCAGATGGAAGGTGAAACTCAGTGATGCTTGAGAAGAGAGGTCAACCTTGAGCTCTTAGTGTTAGCATTTCAATCTTATGGAGAGACTATTATGTCCTATATAGTATGAATAAAACAGCTCAGGCATTACTCCAAATATTTTAGTAAATTGCTTCATGACAAATCATACTCTTTCTCTCAGGGCCTTTCTGTGTTCAAAATGTATACAAAACTGACATTTTCACTGCAATTTGTAGTTCTGTCTTAGTTCCATTTATACTGTGATTTGTATTTGCATATCAAAAATGAAGTGTTCAGTGCACAACAGAGCTTCTGTTGCGATACCACTGCAGCTCCCAGTTGGGAGTAGAATAGCAATTGTTGTATAATGTAATTTGTGGAACTGGATTTCTTGTGCATTAAAATTTTTGCACAAGAATGGATTGAAATTGAGAAAAAAATATGGGAAATCTCTTAGCTAATTTCTGCTAGAACTATCATAACAGGTGCACATACTCTAATTTGGAATGATGGGTGTGAAATCCAAGGAGCATGTGGTTGGAAGAATTAGCTGCTAATCTCACATTTCTACAGAAAGACTGAGCAATTCCTGTTTTGTAGCCCTGAAAACATAATGGAGCCCTGGGGATCATTGACAAAACAAGCTTCTTAGAGCCACTAGCACTTAGCAAAATTGACTTCAGTTAATCAGAAGATTCTTTAGGGAGAGAGGGAAAAAAAAGGAAGAAGCTGATGGTTTGGAAAGCTAGAGAAGAAGTAACTGTGCAGATGGTTAAAGAAATTTCAGTTTCTTGCAGTGAAGTTCAGTGACCTATCATATCAGTATCTAATGGGCAGACTTATGTTGAAGATAATTTACTTTTATTTTATTATTTAAGGTAAAGTAATTTAAGTACTAGACTGGTGGGGGAGAAAAGGTGTAAGGGAGGAGAGTATAATGGCACTTTCCTCAGCCTGTGTGAACATAGAGCCATTGACCAGAACTCTCGGGCTGCATCCATCCAGTCAATTTCTTATCCACTGATTTGTCCACCCTTCAAACCTCTGTGTCTTCAATTTGGAGATAAGGATGTCATGTGATTTACTAATCAATTTTGATTCAGCCATATTATCAGTAGAACATTTCTCAGTCTTTTTACAGTTATCTCTGTATATGAATAATCTTCTCCCATGTTTTCAGGCTCGCTAGCAATTCTGCAAAGTGATTCTAGAGGGTCCAGTCTGTACCTCTTAGTTCTTCAAGCATCTCACGGTGTGAACTCTGTGATTATGGCATATAGTAAAGCAAAGGCAAAGATGATTTTCTCTGCATCAGGATAAGTGATTTGAGTGTTGCTTAATAAATTTTGTCATCTGATGGGGGAAGAACAGCTGAATCACATGCCTTACAGGAAAACAGGTGGGACCAGTGGGAAGAAAGACGAGGCAAAAATCACACAATTATTTTTGTGCTAGCTTAATGTCTGCTTGTTCTGCCCAAAGGTAGACATAGTTATCAGAGCCATTTATCAGGTACACCATTTTAGTATAAACTTGTTTAAAAAAGGGTAGAGCCCCTTTGTCATCTTAATTAGACAGTAACCCATTGATTCCAAGTGGGCCTTCATTTTCTAATTATTTAGTACATAATGTCATTAAATGTCTTGGAGTGGACAGGATTGCTCTAAAAGCTTTAGTTCCAGAGCTCTAATATTAGGCTTTTGGCATTCATCCCTGTGTGTGAAAAGCAGTCAGTTTGTTTACCAGGAATTTAAATTCCCATTACTGGGGGAATTAGCAGTGAGCTATTAGTCTGATTCAAGCACTTAACAATTGCTGATCATCTCCTCCTAGCTTGGGGATAATGGAGGTGATCAGCTGTAAATGGAAAGTATGTGGGGCTATTTTCATGGAGGCACTTGGAGAAAGTGCAGCGTCCCCTGACCTCTGCTAACCCTGGGGTTTGCAAGAAACCCAAACACCAAGTCACTTCCTGGAGGAGAGCTAATCACCTATCAGAAGAGCTTCCATTAGAGACTAACCAAGCTCAGCGTCAACCGACCCTGCCTCAAATGAAAAAAGGTTCAGCCACAAAGTCCCTGGGGTAGAAGTGATTAGCCTCTGATTGTATTTAGCAGGATCTGTTTCTGGGGGAAACAGCAGTGGAATAGCTGAGGGTTGTGATTCCATTGCATGCTGAACGATCCTGTGGAGCTCAGCAGTGCTGATTGGCTTCCTCTTTCTCCACTGGTGTCCCCAAGAGCTTTACCTGGTTCATGGACACCTCAAAGATTACTTTGACAATTCTCCTTTTTATCCTTGCATAAAGTTGCCTACCATTTTGGCAAATAGAGTGACATGATTTTTAGAATGTATTGAAAGAGATACTTTCATTCTTTATAGATGCTGAACTTGGAGCCCTTTTCTATCAATTGAAAGTTACCTTTTATTGTCAGCTGATTTTGAGAGGTGTGCCAGGGATCTGTAGCCAGGAATCACTGTTTGAAACCAACAGTGCTTTAGCTTTCCATCATTTGCAATAACATATTGTTCCTCCTTCTGAAAGGAAAACTGCAGCCACTTGATTCTTACTAAAACATAAGCATTTCTTGGAGGCAGTGGGAATTATTTGAATGAGGCAAGGACAATAATCTTGGACTTGCAAAATCAAGGTTTATCTCTGGCATCATCTTGCTTATGTGAAGCAAAAAATGTGAATTGCTTCTCCCACTTGTCTCAAGAAACCATTTATTTAACAATTACCTGAGCTCACTGCTGGAGGACTATGTGAATGCCCTTTGCAAATGCTACATTAGATCATGTTAAGAGATCTAAGGCTCTAACAGAGTTCTAGAAGCCACATCTGAAGTACCTGACAGTGAGTGATATCTGTAAAAGTTGTCAAGATTGCTTTGTAAGAGATTCTAACTCTATTCTTTACATTTCTGTTCCATAATGCCTCCATCAGTGGAGACAAGAAGTGTAGCTTCTATGAAATGCAAAGGAAGGCAGGAAACATCTAGAGTTGCAAGATAAATTTTATTAGTCAGACCTCGCATTATTCTACTCTTTAAAAAATAATCTACATTACAGTAATTAGAAGGTTCCTTCCTCGTATATGTTTGCTGAATGCTCATTGTTAACACTCTATGGATAGAGAATTTTTATTGGATTATTTTTGTGTTTTGTGGATAATCTTTTGTGAGACCACAGGTGCTCACAAGATGTTGTTTTCCACTTTCCGGGAACAGAAGCTGAGGGGAGGGTGTTAATTGCCCTGTAGTATGGTTAGTAATCTGTTCTGAATGGGTTTAGGAAATGTGCCAGTCTTGGACCATTGGTGGTGCTGACAGAACTGAATTGATAGTGATGCTGGCATGACATTTCTAGTAACAGTTAAGTTGTGCATGCATATACACTGTGTAGCTGAAAAACTATGATATTTGGAGATCAGGTGTTAGAAAGGTCTAAGTGAAAATGAGTTTGTACTCACAACAGTGTGAGTTCTTGTGAATGAAGATGTAGATGTGAATTTTCCTTTCAGTTATTGATGAACAAGCTAAGAGGCAGTTGTGTATATAAAGGTGCATGAAAAAGGGACACAGGGCACTTGGAATAAAAACCCAACAAACTGATGTGTTTTGCTTCAATTTCAGTCTAGAGCATGATTTGCCCAAGTGTCAAGCAATTTCCCATAAAATCCAGGATATGACAGAAGATATGACTGCAATTGCAATCAATAACCTTCTCAGTAGGGATTGAGTGCCCTAAACATGAACAAGAAAAGGCTAATCCCTTTTTCCATATCAATCTGTCTTACAGCACTAAATGTGGGAAAGATCACAGCGCAGACGAGTGGAAGATCAATGCAGTACATTGTGTTCCAGTGTGTGTGGTACAGATCACTCAGAAATCTACTCCATTATTCTCACAAATATACTCTCTGTTGTGTGGAATAGTGGAAAGAATAACATTTTCTCCTTCCCTGTCATTCTCCATTAACTTCCAGAGATGACAGATGCTATTACGTTACAGTCGGGAGTCTTGACACACTTCTAAGTCCCACCATATAGAGGATGGTCTAATGTAGATACTATGTTAGGGTTACACAGACTCTGGTTTTATTAACTTACAGAAGCAAACATGTGGAAACAGTGCTGTCTCTTGCTCCAAATAGCCATATTTCAGTAGGTAATGAGAAATACCAACATTAATACGCCTGTTTATTACGAAGATGTATTCGTTCCTACTGCATGTAAATAATACATTGCTTCTCTGTGTGACAGAGGAGACGATGATGCTGCATGCTTGATTTCTTTGCTCTACTTGCCTAGGAAATAAACAGAAGTCTGGAATTGGAAATGGAAATATTACCACTGCAGAAGGATAATTACTTTGATACACACAACGATGTAAGATTCTGTAATAAGGTGCCTGACAAAGACTGGGAAACACAGCATATTACCTAGCTGGTGCTTCCCTGGCAACAGATAAAACATAGGACAAAAATAAATACTCAGCTATTCTGCCTCTGTTCAGGATTGTAATCTTGTCTGGATGTATATAGTATTGTTCAGATCTGTTGCCTCTCAGGATGAGCAATGGGCTCTATGTGTGTGAATGGAGGAGCTGTTTCAAACTGAGTTCCTGGCTATTTGAAAATGTAAGCTGGCTGGTGAGGCAACTCTTGCACACAATTGATCGTTAACCTATGCTCAGAAATCAATATTCACTTAACACCACATTTTAACAGAATAAGGCAGTACAAACTAACAGCAATTACACAGCACACACATTTACATTAAGAATAAACAGGTCATGAAATAGTGCTTGGCAGAGGAGGAAGATGGGGTAGGTGGCTGGAAGGGGACAATGGTAACTTGAATATGTGGACAGATACAAGATTTTTTCAACTGAATGTCCCAGGGTTTGTGGTCAATGCACCTTCAATGAGCCAAAAGCATTCTCTAAGGGTTATGGAGAAGGTTTGTCCTAAGGCCAGGCAAGATCATCTTTTGCTAGATATGCCTAAATCTACTGAAGTTGAGCACCATTCCTCTTGAACAACAAAACCCAAGTGTGTTACAAGCTAATGGATTATGTATATGTTGAAGGGACAAAACAGAATGGACCATAAACTCTAGTTTACTGTTCTTGATCTGGACTAGTATTTTTCCTATACTTAAAAGAATGGATTTGAAAAAGGAACTGAAAGTAATCCAGAGACAGTGTTTACCAGGGTCTTCACATGTATGTTTATTGAGCTTACTTGCAACCCACCCTGAAGCAGTCTTCTAGTCTTTAGAATTGTATGTTCTACTCTATGCCTTCATAGGCTTGAGAAGTGGATACCAACAAAACTCATTAAGTGCAACAAGTCCAAGTGCAAGGTCCCACACCTGGTTTGGAACAACCTCCAATATCAGTACAGAGTGGGGGAGTGAACGGATTGAGAGCAGCCCTGCAGGAAAAGATGTGGATACATGGCCAGATGGAAAACTAGACGTGAGTCGGAAAAATGCACTTGCAGCCCAGAAAGCCATCCTGCAGCCTGGGCTGCATAAAAAGAAGCATGGCCAGCAGGCTGAGAGGTGATTCTTACCCTCTACCCCACCCCACCTCCCCACCCACGTTCAGCATTCAACTCTGGGGTGCCCAGTCTATGACAGACTCGGACCTGCTCAAGTGGGTTCAGACGAGGCCATGAAAATTATGAGAGGGCTGGAACTCCTCTCCTACGAAGAAAGGCTGAGACAGTTGATGTGGTTTGGCCTGGAGAAGAGAATGCTCTGTGGAGACCTTGTTGTGGCTTTTCAGTACATCAGGGGGGATGATAAGTACAGAGAGAGACTTTTGACCAGGCCTCTAGGGACAGGATATGGAACAATGGTTGTAAATTGAAAGAGAGTATGTTTAGATTAAATATTAGGAAAAAATTATTCACTGTGAGGGTGGTGAGGTACTGGCATAAATTGTCCAGAGAAGCTGTGCTGGCCCCATCCCTTCAAGTGTTCAAGGCCAGGTTTGCAGCAATCTGGTCTAGCAGAAGGTGGTCCCTGCCCATGGCATGGGTTTGGAGCTAAATGATTTTTTTTAAGGTCCCTTCAAACCCAAACCATTCAATGATAGTATGCTTGAGGAAGAGCTCCAGATGGCCAGATGGTGGTCAGAAACACTGTCAGGTCATCCCTACAGTCAGAAACCAATCCCTGCACAAGTTCTGAAAGAAATCAGGCCTTAGATTGAACTTTAGATTTTTAGATTTAGATTGAACTTTAGATTTAGAACTTTTAGATTGAACTGGAACATTAGCCTGTTGCTCAGAATGTGTACACAGAAGAAGCAATGGTGAGAACCGTACCTGCAGAGCTCAGTGCAAACTAACAGGGGGAAAGCGGGGTGCAAGTATGCGGGCAGTTTCCAGGGATTGCCATTCTGGGTTAAGGCCATTCCTCTCGTCTGAAAGCCTTCTGTTTCCCAAAGGTAAATCTGTATTAGGACATGCCTGGATATGAAATAATATTAATAATATGGGAAGGAAAGATTGCATTTATGCTAGATTAATGTGAGCTCAGCAACAGGGGCAGGAACAGAGCCAGAGAAGGCCAGGAAGTAGCAGCTCCAGAATATACAGAGGAGGCCATGGGCATACTGCTCTGTTTGGAGCTGTCTCGCTGTGTCTTCCCTTCAGCCACCTAGGAAATAAAAAGGAGGGATGAATCCCAGTTAGACACACAATTATGCTCAAGCTTCTGGCTGCAGAACCTCTAGTTCTGATGTGAGATTATTGAAACTCCTGTGGCCATTCATAAAGCCTCCTATTTCTGTTTGTCTGTGGAACGAGTAACTTAAGGTAGAGTAGTCCAGTGTTCTGCCCGCACATGGCATCCCTTGGTTTGATGTCCAAAGTCACATATTTCCAGATCCAGGGTTTTTCAACTACTGTGTCTAGGCTACTTGACTCACTGCTTTGTGAAGGCAACAAAGCATTGCGTACCTGGGACATTGCTGAAGAGAGAGATGTGCTGGCACTGTCTCCTTGGAAACTTAGGGAAGGTGAATAAAGTAAGTCTTCCTGTTTTTCTAGAGCTGTCTGCTTCAGGTGCATTTGAGACCAAATGGTATTTTCTGCAAACAGAAGTAAAGTAAGAGTCTTACTGTGCTTTTCTTGTGCACACCTTGGACTCTAGTGAACAGAAGTCTAGAGAAGCGATTTTAGGAAAGGCACTCACAGGCTATGTGGCATTGATTTAGAAAATACATATTCTCTGTTTTGTGAATGGCCTGCCAGCTTGTGGGTTTACTTTTGAGACTGAGCAGACTGCAAAAACAGTTTTAACTGTACTCAAAGACTTTTGGGTCCCTCTGTGACTTTCCCAGCTCTGTATTTTGTAAGGGGCAGGTTTGTAGCATCTTGGAGGAGATGATTAAATCGTAGATGTGTCTATAGTGCTGGGTGTAAGGCTTTTATATACTGCAGGAGGTAGGTTTAAATATTAATCACTTATGTAATTATGCTATTTTCTTTTATATCCTTTTAAAGCTTTTACAAACATAAAATATTTAAATCTCATTAAGGTATGTAGCTAAAATGCTAGGGAGATTAAAAAAACCAGGATTACATAGCTGCATGTAACAAGACTTTTGCAACTGCTATCCTGAACCTAGTAACAGGCTGCATCAGGAGCTACTTATCTTGACTGAGTAAATGAGGGCCGGGGGTGAGTACAAAAACAGAGGATGAGGAGGGGAATCCTGATCTCATGATCCTGGTACACAGATGTGGTTACTCAGCAGCCTATGGATCCAGCATGTCTAACTTCCCCTTGGTGATGTTTTTGCAGTGCCCTTCATTTGAATGATGTTTGGAAATAGCTTCAAGGGTATTTGAGATGAACAGAAATGTTGCCAAAAGATACAGAAACAGTTCTTAGAGGAGATCCAGCCTGGTCCCATAGGTTGCAGAGGACTTCACAGAGACATTGCAGAAGATAGAATTATCTACTACACAAGAGCAGTGCAACACAGGATCTTGAAGCCACAGGATTTAAATTGCTCTCTGCTGAGCTATTTCTCTGTGATGTGACTGATGCTTACCAAGGCATTTGTTGCTCTCAAACATGCCGAGTATCTGGTCACACTTCTCCTTCTGGTTGCCGCTGTTCTCACAGGTACACCACAAGGAGACCTCCACACTGGAGTTACTGACATAGTTGGGTGTCATGGGTGTGCCTGTCCCAAACCCCCAGATGAAAGAAGCATTATGAATCATGTTATACTAAAGGAAATGCTGCCCTGGAGGCAGAAGCCTTCCACAGTGATAAGCATGTTACCCAGGCAAAGTCAGGAGTGCCAGCTAGGTGGCCCAAGCTTGGTGAACCTGAAGTCTGCTGAGCTGTGAGGAAGTGTTGAGATTGCTACCCCTGACTCAGGCACTCTGTGAGATGTATTGAGAACTGAAGCTGGTGCAAGCATTAAATTGTGATGTGTACACAGCAGAAGCAATGGTGAGAACTGTACCTGCAGAGCTCAGTGCAAACTGATAGAGGGAAAGCAATTTAATGGTGCAAGCATTAAATCGTGAAGGATTTTTATTTTATGATGTGAAGGACTTGTGTGGACTCAGCTGTAGTACTGACATATGGTAGCAAAAAGGTACTCTTGCTTCTTGTGTAGCTGACAACACTGTGTAGCCAGGTGCCTTTTGACAAACAAATACTGCACACCTGTAGTGTGCCACTCAGGCAGTGTTCATTTAGCACAAAACCACCAAAGCCACCTGGAAAAAAGGAAAGTATAGTCTAGATTTACAGCTTCTGAGGTACTGCTGCTCTTTACATCCTCTTTTGAGCCACTCTGAAAACGTTTTAGTAGGCTGATATATAGTAAGTAACTGAAACGAAAGATGACCGTCCTTCTAACAGCTGGTAGTCCAATGTTGGCCCTGAGACCATACTATGCACAATACTAACAAGCCATCAGGAGTCTAAAAGTCAGGCAGTGATAGGATGCCATGTTTAATCACTGCTGTGATGGGATGCAACTCCAGCATTAGGAATGACAATGACTTAGTTCACACAAGCCCACAGAGCACTGTTGATGAGGCACTTAGAGCACTTTGCACCAGCTGATGATGCAAAGAGGTGTCCAGAAATCTCAGGTAAGGATGGGACAAATTACAGAAAAAAATGCCATGAAAGAGCTCTCTTTGGACTGTATTTACCTCTGAGGCAAGGGAGAGCACTAGCATCAATTAGTAAGGCATATTCACCGGTATACTGAGCAGGTCTCCTGCAGGAGACCAGGATGGTTCTTCACAGCCTCAGAGTGTGCCTGCAAGTGCCTGTGGCCTGAAAGCATCCACCCTGTATGTTCCTGTGGATATTACTTACCAATCATCCCCATGTAAGCCTGCAGGCATGCAGCATGGTTGTGCAGAGAGCAGCCATCTGGAGACATGTCTACAGATTGACAATTTTGTTGGAAATCAGCCAGTCGGGATCTGTAGGAAGGAAAATGAGACCATCAGTGTGAATGTTGTTCTCTTGGATAACATCCTCTGCTGCCTGACCTACTTGCAGATATGGTCTTCTAAGCAGGAGTCCAGAAGCCAGAGGCAATTTGGTTTGGTGTTATACTGGAAGGAACAGTCAGGAACAATAGTTTTACGGCGTCTTTCTCCACAAAATTCATCTTGACATGGACAGAACAAGATCCTTTTGGTGAAATCCTCAGGAACTTTCTCAAAGAAATTCCTTAGCCCTTTGTGGCACTTGCGCCGGTCACACACATCCTCACTTCCTGCTCCCTTGGTGCAGATGGAGGCATAGTCTGTCCGCAGACGAAAACACTTCTTGCTCAGATTACAGACGTGTGTTGCTCTCAGACATGGATTTGTTGCATCTCCTGCTAACTGTGAGCCTATAAAGCCAAAAGAAACACAAAAACCATGAAGCAAGTCTTCAGAAGAGATTCTGTATGGAAGCAAGAGTGCTCCTTTCTTGATGCTCAGAGTCAAAAAATCAAAAATAACAACGCAAACCAGTCCTTCTATGTGCCTGCAGTTTGACTCTGTAATTATACTAGTTACAAAAGAGTATTTTTTTATTGGTTCATAGTAGGGTGCTTGTTTCAGAAAATGGATCATTGTGGGTTATTACTGGTTTCATGGGCCTGGATCTGGGGCTATATTTACGCTTGGCATTTAGGCAAGTAGCCAGAGCAGGCATTCCTCAGATTAAAGGGGCCATTACCCCAAATTGTTCTTAATAATCTTCAACCCCATGAAAAGATAAGAGAGGGCACAATTATATCATGTAACCACTACAATTCTTACCTGATACCAGAGCTGCCAGTTTATTATAATCTGTCTTCCAGTGTTCTTCATTTGCTGGATTCTCATAGGGAGACGTCTCCAAATTGAAATAACCTAGGCAAGATACAAGATATCTAATGCAGTGGGATATGGGAGGAATGTTTTGTGACTAGCTTTATTTATTTGTTTGCTTGTTTATTTGTTTATTCTTAAGTGGGTATTTTTCTTATTTATGCCTGGTTCTTTCCTCAGGGTGGAGTTCAGAAATTCTCTGTCTCACTCAAAGCCATATGCCAAGAATAGTTCTTCTGGAAGTGTGAAGCTATTGTTGTGTAAAACCCTCATTACATTTTGTCCAGCTGGAATTTGGTCTGTGTTGTCATTTGGATTTTTCAGCTTCAGCAAGTGAGAGGAGCTGAGCAGTGCAGGCAGGCTCTAGTGGAAGGTCAAGCAGAAGCATCCCACTAAAGAAAGCAGCAGAACACTTAGGGATGACATGGCAATATGTGTCATAATCACACGTATTTTCAGGGATGGACAGGCAGGACCATTTTGAGATATTTTTCACAGCACTATATCTAACTATCTCAGGGTAGCTGTCTTTGTCTCTTAGGGTTGCTGGTGTATTTGAAGGGCTGGTCCCATACCAGATCAGTTTTCTCTGCTTATCAAACAGAGCAGTAATGAATTCTCTTTACTAGGAGATATGGTTCCAGAGCAATCACCTATAGCACTGGGAAGTGGACTTTCATGGTTGTTTTCAGCTAGGGTGTGGGGGTAAGCCCTACTAGTAACTTGTAAATTTATATTACTTCATCTCACCATCTGTCATGCTGGAGTGAACGGTCCAGAAAATGCGTAAGCAGTGCTCCTGTCTCTTCATGCGCCGGTGACACTTGCAGTGCAGCAAAGAGCTGTTCCCAAGGTCAAGCTCTGCATTCAGACATCTGACCCTGATATCGTGATCCAGTGAAAGGAGGTGAGCCTTGGCCAGGGCACAGTTTTCCAGGGTCCTGTATGTGGCATTGCAGGTGGAGTCAGAGAGGCACAGCTGCTCTGCCACGACACAGTCACTGCTGGACAGAGCCATGAGGTCTCCTGGTCAAGTAGAGAAAAGACTGTTAGGACCCCAGTCAAAATGAACGGCACACAAGCACCTTGTCATTGCTCTGCAGGAATCCTGTCTTCAACAAGGACTCCTTGCAAGAAACAGAACTTGTTGGGATCTTACATGTGGAGTAGTTAAGGAATAAGAGTTGTATCCATTTAGAAAAAAAAAGGATGAATATAAATGAAAGAGGGAACAAAAGGTTAAATAAAAACTTCCAAAATAATTTTGCTCAACTTGGCCCGGATCAGGGATTGCACTGTATTTTAGGGACTAGCAAATCCCTGTGAAACCTTGGGGTTGCTGAGGCCTGCTTTGAAGAAGCTGTTCTATCTGGGTACCAAAAACCACAGTGCAATAAGCTCATACTGTGTACTGTGAGTCAGTGCTGCTGCAATTACTAAAGTATATGCTGGTCATTAAGAGATGTACTGAGAAAACCATTTAAAGGGTACAAAAAAAAAAACTACTTTAATGAGCCTGAAGACTTAAGAATGTGTATTCCTTGCATAATAAAATGAATCCTTAACAAAGGATGCAAGTAGCTTCATATGGAATGAAGCTGATATGCAGTCAATTAAAGTACATAGAACCCAGTCCCTAAAATCCCTGCCAAAAATGCAGATGAAGGCTTGGCCCATAAGAACCTCATGAAGTTCAACAAGTCCAAGTACAGGTGCTGCACCTGGGTCAGGGCAATCCCAGACCCAAGTCCAGACTGGGAGATGACCAATTGAGAGCAGCCCCAAAGTGAAGAACTTCAGGGTTCCCAGGGGTGAGCTGGTCAAGTGCACTTGCAGCCCAAAAAACAAATATGTCCTGAACTGCATGCTGATCAAAATCAGCATGGCCAGCAGATTGAGGGAGTAGGTTTTCCCCTCCTGAGACCTCACCTGCAGTGTTGCATCCAGCCCTGGGGCCGTCAGCACAAGAAGGACATTAACCTGTTAGCAAGGGTCCAGAGGAGGCCCCAAAATGCTCTGAGGGCGGGAGCACCTCCTGCCATGAGAGAGCTGGTGTTATTCAGCCTGGAGAAGGCTGCAGGGAGGCCTCCACTGGACCCCCTTCCAGTACTTAAAGGGGACTTATAAAAAAGGGAGGGATAGCAACTTTTTATATAGGCAGATAGTGACAGGAAAGGGGAAACAGTTTTAAAATAAAAAGGCAAGATTTAGATTAGATGTTAGGAAGAAATTCTTTACTCAAAGGGTAGTAAGGGCTTGGCACAGGCTTCCCAGAGCAGCTGTGGCTGCCTCATCCCTGGAAGTGTCCAAGCCCAGGTTGGATGGGACTTGGGGCAACCTGGTCTAGTGGAAGGTGTCCCTGCCCATGTCAGGAGGGTAGATCAAGATGATCTTTAAGGTCCCTTCCTGCCCAAGTCTGTCATGGGTAGGTGAATTTAGTCTGTAATCTTTCTTCATTTCTGCAGTATATGAATCTATGTTTATAGTACAAGTACAATGAAGTCTTGAAACAAGACAGATTCCTAATAAAATTTATATATAGGCTGGTATGTTTCTTCCCTTAAGGTCAATATTCCTTGGCTGGCTTTAGGAAATGACTCTGCTGAGCCTTACATCTACCTTTAGTGTTCTTTGAGTACATCATCTTACCTATCATTCTCTTGTTCGGCAGGTGCAGTAGTGCTATTTCAGTCAGCCATCACTATAAATTAGGGGGAAATCTCAGTACAACTCATTGCCCAGTGTACCATCTTCCCCATTTAATTTGTTCTTTCACTTACTTCATTTTTGTTAGCTTCATCAGTTTATTTGCTGTAAGCAGTAGAAGGCATGATCCATGCCAGCCTGCGTCTTGAAGTGTCCACTTTCCCTACAGCTCAGTAATATTATCTAGGTACCTCTGTCTCACTTGTACAAGTTTCTTTGTTCTTCTAGCAACGTACTGCACTTTGTAGTTCACCTGGCTCTTACTTAGAGACTTGATGACATTTCAAACTCCCTGAAAAATTTCTCATCAAGAATGTTTTGTATCCAGCACAGTGGGTTCAGGTGAAGCTGCTCTAAACCTCAACTTTAGAACAGGCCTTCTCTATAGACATCATTTACTAGCTGTGCATTGTTGTAAGTCCTGAAGTTTGGCAAGTTATTTCATTTTTAAAAAATCTTGTCTTAGTAGTCCAGTAACAGTGTGAAAGAATGAGAAAGCTAATTCTTTCTTAGAACTGTGGTCTAGGTTGCAGAACATGTTATATATGTGTATGGGAATCCCATCTGTATTAAAAAAAAAAAAAAAAAAAAAAAAAAAAAAAAAAAAAAAAAAAAAAAAAAAAATAACAGGTAATAACCAATTAATACATTATGATTATTTATACCTTAGAAAAAAATGGATAGGTAACACAATACACCTTTATTCTCCCTTTTCAATATCCTGTGATATAGAGATGTCTATCTTGTTGGCCCTGGTGCACGATGCTATTTAAAGAGACAACAGTTACAGAAGGGAACCCTTCCTTTATTAAACACAGTTACCGAAGAAGCATTGGCATTTAGACATTGCAAATTGTGGGAAATCTTTTACAGTCGTGTGGCTGCCGGTTGCTACTGTGGTCTAAGTGCAGCAGACCATCTTTTAGCAGTCAAAAACCTGCAGCTTTTTCTGAGTGCAAAGACAGAAACTAGGAATGCTTCAGAGCAGTTTCTGAATTCCTGGTCACATCTGCCCTGAAGACTGAACAAGAGATGAACTGGGAAAAGGAATAATTTCAATCCTCGGCTCTTGTGATTTGGCAGGAAAAGGAGGCAGAGTAAAACAATCAGCTGCATCTCTGCGGGAGTTCCTTGGATTTGTCTTGGCAAACTGAGCCTAGTCTTGGAAAACTATGGGTCTTAAACATTCCAGAGGGCGAACGCATGGGAGGTAAGTATCAAAAACTGATCTGGGCGAAGCCAGCCAGAGCGCGGCGCAGTCGGGGCCAGCTCAGGGGAATGAATCCCCGCGTTGTGCCCGTCCGGCTGCATTCAGGGATCGGCTCCCGGCATCTCCTCTCGCCTCCTCACGCCTTGCCTTGGGCAGATGGTCCCCTCCTCAGAGCGTCCCTCCAGTTCGGCCACAGCCACACCGGAGGTTCCCCGTTAGGGCCAAAGCAGCAGCCGCCTTTCCCGGTTTGAATCGCGAATCCCCACCCGCCGCTGGCGC
>VYXF01000362.1:251309-263102 GCA_013397295.1 Polioptila caerulea
GCCAGCAGGGCCCCGCCGGCCGCGGAGGCGCTGCCTGCGGCCTTCTGGAAAGGGCCGGATGCTGGCGGATGTCGGAGGCTCTGTAGACGTACAAGTTCTGCTCGCTTACGGGGGAAATACTGTCTGGGCACGCTGGGGGGGAGGGGGGGGGGGGGCAGATCACGGGAGAAGCTGTGAAGCGACTTTGTCACTCGTTTCAGGAGCCTGGAGCAAAATGACATGCTGCTCAGTAGATCACGTCTAATATATTATTATTGATAATGCGTGCTTTATTTTCCTTCATCTAAGTGGTGGCAGAGGTGGTTGTGGTTTTTTTCGGTTGTGTGTTTTTTCCCTGTGTCTCTTTCCTGTTCATGTCTTTTGCTTTGCCTAATCTGTTCCTAAATACTATTAGCAACTTATTGGACTAACAAATGAGGGTTCTAGACTTCTTGTCTTTCATGTAATCACTCCTGCTGACTTTCTTAATAGGCATACGGCCTCCTATTGTGAATGGCCCAATGCCAGCACGGCCACTGGTTGCACTGCTGGATGGACGAGATTGCACTGTGGAGATGCCCATCTTGAAGGATGTTGCTACAGTGGCATTTTGTGATGCTCAGTCAACTCAGGAAATCCATGAAAAGGTGGGCAAGAAGATATGCAAGATTCAGAAGTGGAGCTTTGCCTCTCCAGTAACCAAACCAGATATAGATTTGGACTGGTTTTTGTTACAGGTGCTGAATGAGGCAGTCGGAGCTCTGATGTATCACACCATTACCCTTTCTCGTCAGGATCTGGAGAAATTCAAAGCCCTCAGAGTCATTGTGCGTATTGGCAGTGGCTATGACAATGTTGACATCAAATCTGCTGCAGAATTAGGTATGATGACACCATTAGGTGTCTGTTGTGATCAGAACCGACTGTGAAATGGAACACTGCACATGTTTTTGTGCTTTATAGCTGAATGCATTTAAAGACTTTTTTGTACAAAGATTTGGAGCCGCTCAGTTATGAGGTGTCTTTAGGAGGCTGTCCAATACAGGGGCTAGTGGGTGGCTTAAAAGAAATATTCTCAGTTTTCAGATTGCTCTGCTATAGATGATGGTGTGTTTTTTGTTGTTTGGGATTCAGGAACCTGAATATGGTGTCTAGGTAACTTTTATAGTAGGTATAATACTGCATGTTAACACAAATCTCTGTCTGGCTGTGTAGCAGATGGATGCATGGGGCTGGTCTAGAATTGAATGAGATGGTAACCAGTGAGATTAAGAGAAATTGGGTTTTTCTGTCACCCCTACTCATGTCCTCTGAGTTGTCTGTGTGGCATTATAGCAAAATTGGAAAAAATTTGATAGAGAAAAACAGTCAGATATTTGGGTTTGTCTGTGGCCATTGCTCTCCTAATTCTTATGGGAAAGCATGGTCTGAGTTTAGCTAAATGTCTCCTCTGACTAGGCTTACGAAACAATGACGCATTCAGCCCCTGCCCAGATTTTATTTCCGGTTTTTAGCTAGGTGGTGGACTTTGGAGGTAGAATAGTTGCCTTTGTTTGGCAAGTGACTTGGGTTATATTTGGGAAGAGACCATTTTTCCATCTAATTATTTTTATTTCTTGGCTAGCTTGTTGAACAAAGGATAGCAGGAATGAAATGGTATGTTTCCAGCCTACCCCCTCCTATTTTTTTTTTCCTAGATTGCTCAGGATTTAACAGATTTTGATACAGTGTTCCATCTTTCCCTATTCTGACAGTAATTTGTGCTTCATAAACTTCAACTCTGTTTGTGTAACTAATTTACCTGATTGTTGTAGCCATGGGTTTATGGTCCTTGTGGCTGTATGTTATTGTAGAGTGAGAGTGTTATGTGTTGTTATTTTTAAGGTTACCTTCAAATGAATTTAGAGAAGTTCCTGGGCCTTCTGTCTGCATTTAATGAGTTAGTTAGTTATTGTTGCTCCTGGGCAGGCTGATGCTTGCAGTGAGCATCTGGACCGTGAGGCATGAGGAGCTCAGCCATCTGTCTCAATTCTTCTACAGTGTGCCTGCTAATTTGTCAGGAGTATCTGTGGAAGGAGTGTATCTTTTTGAATGCTGATCTCCTAAAACAGTCAGTTGCTTGTATCACTTATATGGCCCAATGTTCTCATTTCAGCTTGTTTGTTTGTTTCTCTTGTGAGTGTGTCAATCAAATAGATATTTATAAGGAAGGAATGGTACTTCCTTGGGGATTGAAAAAATGACTGGTCACATCTGTGTTGTTGTAGAATGAGGTTCTGAAATGAATCCTGTGTTTCTTGAGTTCTGGAGTACTGAATTATCTTTCAGCATTTGTGCTTAAAGAGCTTTATGTTGGTTTAGAATTGTGATGCTAAAAATATTATATGACCTCTATGGCTTTGTAGGCATTGCAGTTTGCAACATCCCTTCCTCCTCAGTAGAAGAGACTGCCGACTCTACCCTCTGCCACATCTTGAACCTCTATCGCCGTGTTACCTGGCTACATCAGGCTCTGCGGGAAGGGAATCGAGCCTCAAGTGTAGAACAGATTCGAGAGGTGGCTGGAGGTGCTGTGCGTATCCGTGGGGAGACTTTGGGCATCATTGGACTAGGTAAGTGATGGGAATTGTTAGACTGAAAAGAGAGCTGTGAACGTTTTTGGGAAGCTACGAGTTATGTACTGAGAAAAGTGATAATTCTGCAACTGTTCTTTGTGGAACACACTGACTCCTAAGGAATGCTAGTGCCCTATTCTGGATATCTTCAAGAGTTGGGTATATGTCAGGGGATTGGGTGTTCTTTTTTCAATTTCAAATGGCTAGAAGAATTGGAACATTCATACAGCTCTTCTCAATGACTGTTTCCCTCTGTGCTGGGTTCTGTATCATAAACAAAGCTGCCTGAAAGGTGGCTACCAGCTCCTTCTCCAAGTTCTTGTAGCCAGTATATTATCTCTGACTCAGAGTCTAGATTTGGTTTGAAAACAGAACTGCTTCTTGGCTGGCTATTGCATGGGGAAGAACTAGAATTAGCTCCATAGGAGCAGCATTGACTTGCCTCCTCTGGATCCATATGGCAATCCTAGGGCTTTCCAGGGCTGCAATACCTTGGGCCCTGGCAGTAAACTTCAGTGTGGGCTTCCAGTCTACCCCAGTATCTTGTCTTTAAAGTCTGCTTTACCTTTCCTTGATGATTGTGGGTTTTCTTTTGTGAAGGCCGAGTTGGACAGGCAGTGGCTCTGCGAGCCAAGTCCTTTGGCTTCAACGTGATTTTCTATGATCCCTATCTGCCGGATGGAGTGGAGCGATCCTTGGGTTTACAACGAGTAGGAACCCTGCAGGATCTACTAATGCACAGCGATTGCATCACATTGCACT
Organism: Polioptila caerulea; assembly: GCA_013397295.1. NCBI lineage: Eukaryota > Metazoa > Chordata > Aves > Passeriformes > Certhiidae > Polioptila > Polioptila caerulea. The sequence continues at coordinate 254,666 of VYXF01000362.1, forward strand.
GCAGCCTGAATGAACATAACCATCACCTCATCAATGACTTCACTATTAAACAGGTGCAGCAGGAGCTTGATTTCCCCCACAGAGCGCTGTGGAAATGAATGCAAACCAAAACTGCTGCTTTCACAGAGGCTGAGAGCGTGTGAATCCTGCTGCCTCTGTTGTGTGCCTCCTTCTGCCTTGAGGGGCTGGGAGCGTGTGGATCCGGGTGCCTGTGCTTTGTGCTGTATAGAATTCTATGTTAAGAGAAGAACAGAATCGGCCCTTCTTGCAAAGTAGTTTCCTTTATAAAGAATATTTTAGGTGATTCCATAATTCCAAATTGTCTTTAAAGTAATTTACTGCACTGGTTATAGCTAGATGAGGTGTGGTTGGGACTGTGTACATTGTTTTACACAGCACTGCCAAAGCCTCTCTGCCCAAGCCCACTGCAAGCCCAGTCTCAGGCTAAACTCCACTAGTCTATGAATGCTTGCCAGTGCTATTATGAGAGACATTTGGACATTGTAGTCCAGTTTTGTATAGCTGGATACTTGATTCATGATTCCTGTCCTCTTTTTAATGTAGTAGGATGAATATGGAGTGCGGAACTTGAGAGTTCCACTTTTGCCCTTATTGTCTTGTGGTTTTGTTTGTTGATTTTTAAAGCAAATTTCTCAAGCATTGCTTGCAGGCATTTTCCCTGTGGTAAGCTTTGCAGTGAAAGCACTCCTAGTTCCTCCAGGCCTCATCTAATCACTGCAGACTCCTGCTCATTTCCACTAGACTTCCCAAGATTCACTGAGCTTCCATGGAAAGTCTCATTCTCAATGCACTTACTGTTTTTCTTCTTGCAGATGCGTCAGGGCTGCTTCTTAGTGAACACAGCCCGAGGAGGGCTGGTAGATGAGAAAGCCTTAGCACAAGCCTTGAAAGAGGGGAGAATCAGAGGAACAGCATTGGATGTGCACGAGTCTGAGCCTTTCAGGTAATGTTGTACCTGTATGCTTGCTGCTATCTGGTGGTTCACCTAAACTGGATGGTTCTTTTGGCGGGTTGTTTGTTGGTGTTGTTTCTTGGGTTACGATGATGCCCAGGAGAACAGATGGGGCTATCACTTCTGGAAAAAAACTTTCTTCTTCCCCCTAGTTTTGCTCAGGGGCCGTTAAAAGATGCACCCAATGTTATCTGCACCCCTCACACTGCCTGGTACAGTGAACAGGCTTCCATTGAATCCAGAGAAGATGCAGCTAAAGAAATCCGCAGAGCTATTACAGGTAATGAAGAAGATTTGCAACTGCTGCTGAATTAGTGTTTTTTTGTTAGTTCACTACAAGGATTATGCTGATTGTTCTGAAAACTTAGACCCGTTTACTGGTTTCTGGAACTGGAGTGTAAGTTGATAATTGTGTCTTTGCCTTCTGAGAATGCTTGTACCTAGTGCCAGAGTGGCTCTTTCCCTCAGAAAGCCTTTTTACCTACATCTTCCAAATCCTTTGCAATAATTCCTTTGACAGTTTTACTGTATGTTTTTTTTCCTTGATTAATATATGTAGTCTCTTGAAAAAGGTGAGGCTTGGCAGTTGCAGTTTGTGGCAATAATTGTCACATGATCATAGAAGTGGGAAGAAAAGATCAGCTTCTTGCCATCCCCAGATACCAGATGCTTAGAGGAGAGTCTCCTGTACCCAGTGTTATCCTGGGTTAAAAGATGGATGAAGGTGGATGGAAAGATTTTGCACTTTTCCTTTCTACTTTCCTTTGTAAATGCTGCAGGGAACAAGTCTCTCCTACCTGTTTTCTGGGATTTTTTTGTCATTCTTGGTGCCCTTGCAGGTCACATACCTGACGCTTTGAGAAACTGTGTTAATAAGGAGTACTTGCTGTTAGCAGCTCAGTGGTCCAGTATTGATCCTGCAACTGTCCACCCAGAACTCAACGGAGCTGCAGCTTACAGGTGAGATATGTAGGTTATCCAAGCATATCTTCCTGCTGAAGTAAGCCAGGGGTTTGAGAACTCCGTGTACCTGCAAACAGATATGTCTCTGTTCCTATATACTCTATATGAGCTCTTTCCCAAAACTTAACAGCAGCACTTCTAAAGCTGTACGAGTGTTTAACATGTACTTGATCAGTTCCAGCTCCATACTGGTCAGTATTTCCAAATTCTCGGAAGACATGCCCAAGAGATACCTTAATATAAGAAAGCCTGCTGAATGTCCCAAAAAAGGACTGCAACTCCACATTAGAAGTTGTGCATATCTTTAGGGCTATATAAATAAAGCACACTCTTACACATAGCCCAGATATGGACTACTGCTGAGTCATTGTCCAGTGGATTTGTTCAGTAGTCTAAACAGAGTATATTTGAGTTTATCTGTTAAAAACCTGCTAAGTGATTGTGGGCAGGTTTCTTCCCTTCTGTTTGCCTCCCATTTGCAAAGTAGGAAATATATTTTCTTTCTCTCTTTGAGAGATCTACAGAAGTTGAGATGTATTTATGGAGAGGGCATAGGGAAGCAGAATGGAAGTGATGGAAGAATAGTTCATTAGCAATTCATGACTGTCACTCTGCTATTTTTCATCTTGCATCTAGCTGTTTTATTAGTTCACCTTCTTACTTTTTCTGCCTCGGAGCCCAGTGAAGGATAACTGCAGCTTACACCCCTCCTGCTGATGGGGAGAGAATTCCTAGCCATCCAGGTGCCTTCATAGTGCCTCACAATATTTTCAACTGGAGATAAATTTTGTGTCAGTTTTCAAATGTGTGGTATGTGACCTTGGAGTATCTGGGTCTATCTGTGAGCAGGTGTCATTTGGCATTAGGATACCATTGCTACTCTTCAGCTCTGGAGACTTCCTGTGTTCTATCTCATAGTGTTTCTGTTAGAAAGAGGGATTTGTTTTCAGCACATCTGAGGGCATGGCTCCTTTTTCTTTGAATAACTCTATTGGACAAGCTTGTAATTTCTATGTTTTTGTTGGTTTTAGGTTTCCTCCAGGAGTAGTGGGAGTAGCCAACCCTGGGCTACCAGAACCACCAGTAGTGGAAGGGATTGTAGCTCATGGGATCCCTCCTGTTTCTCACTCTGCACCACGTACCCCTTCCCCAGGAGAGACAAGCAAACTGGATGCAGACAGAGAGATTCCTGCTGACCAATAGCAGCATGTTTCTCTCCTCTTCTTTGGCAGCAGAAAAAATTAGGGGGACATCTCCTCCTAGGACCTTCTTTAACACCCTACAGACACTGTTTCCTGTTCACATGGGACAGGGGAATGCATTTCATTGCTGACAGACTTTAGCTCTTGCCTTTATTTTGTAACCTTTTAGTTATCATTTCTTAATGAATCTTTCTCTTTCTCTGGGGCGTGGCAGCAGTGACCTTGCCTCCCCTTGGCGTAATGAATCAGTTCTCCTATGTATCTGCTTCAGTTGTCTGTGACAGGGAACTGTGTGTGCTTGAAAATGGAAGTGAAACTACCTGGTCAGGGATGGTCCTCAGTGTTCTGAACTCAAGTGCACACTTTTCAGTTGTGACTTGTAGCTTACATTTAATTTGGCTGAACGTCTTTTAAGTGTAGCCATGGGGAATATTAGAGAAAAACATTAATGAATTGGAGAAGTTGTGAGTATTGTCTTCATTATGCCCTTGATAGAAGGCAGCCAGGCTAAGCTCTGTGTATTACTTTGCTTGTTTTAATTAATGTTTCTTGTGAGAACAGGCATAGCACAGGCACTGTTAGTTCTTGACCATACAGAGTTTTCTCTGTGCAGTTCTAGGCCTGAAGTTTAAAGTAACAATGACAAAGCCAGTCTTTTAAATAATTTGGAAGGGATTAAAATGTCTTCAAATGTATTTTGGTGGCCACCATGTTTGTGAGGCTTCAGAATTGTTCACTCTGGAGTCTATAACTTGGAGAAGGTAAAAAAATGCAGAAATAGGAAAAGCATGCACTGAGAGACAGCAAGTAGCAATAATGTGCAGCTTTAGTTGCTGATTCCTCATACACAAGTACCTCATAGTCTATGTCAGTGTTTATCCACAAGGGATCCATCACAGTAGAATTCTAAGCTTTAAGATACAGACTTTTTTTTCTTTTTGCATAATTGCATCAGCTAGAAGTAATGCCGCACTTGTCTTTGCTGGTGGAGAAGGCAGCTTTTAACAGTCAGGAAAAAGTTTATCACCCAGAAGGTGGCTGAGCACTGGAATAGACTCCCCAGGGAGGCTGGCATAGCACCAATCCTATCTGAGTCCAAGAAATGTTTGAACAATGCTTTCAGGTACGTGGTGGGGTTCTTGGGGTGACCTGTGCAAGGCCAGGTTTTGGACTCCATGATTCTGATGAGTCCCTTCCAACTCAGCATATTCTATAATTTTATGATATACTGCATCTCTATAGCAGGGCAGGGCAGCAGGGCAACACAAGACAGCAATTTGTTTTACATGAATAGGCTTTGTGATACTAAAAGGAGAATTAACACTCAGTTTTTACCTGAAGCCAAGGCAAGATTGTTGCTGGCAAGTCTTCTCTGTTTCACAAATGATTGAATATGAATCACTTTGAGGGGTGTGGAGTCTTCAGCAAAAGAGGTTCCACTGGAGAAGATTTTTCTTTAATTCCATGTCTTCCTTTAATTTCTTCTTTTTACACTTCAGTTATAGCTTTTCCATGCACAAGATGTAACAATATCTGATTGATTTGTTCATGTTGTTTGGATATATTAAAGTAGGTGCTATATGGGAGGCATACCCTATGTGTGGGTTTCTCTGCCTCCCGTGATTATTCTCTCAGTTGTGTGTCTGTGACTGGAAGCTGAACAGATGGGAACAGACTAGAAAAACAACTTAAAAGTATGGACAAAATCCTCTGTTTAAGCTGTTCAGTTTAGGAAGGTGAGGAAAGCTTTCAGAATAATTAAGTTCTCAGATTATTTTTCCTGGTTTAAAATTTTTCTCCAATACTGCCTTCTCTGTAGTGGCTTACTACTAATTGATTCATTCCTTTCTCCTCCTCCACTCTCCCTAGCAATTCAAGAAAGGAAAATAGTCAGGAAGTAAATTTCAGGTGTTTTCTTACAAATTTTACACTTTAGCTGTTTAGTATTAGTGAGATAATACTAGTTTTCTAGTGCTGAGTGTCTTTTTTTGATGAGGTATTTGTCTCAATGAAGTTTCTTGGCTTCTGTGTTTTTGTGGATGATTCTGATTCTATTTCAAATTCATATACCTCCTTGGCTGCTCAGGTTTAGCAGATCAGACTGAGACTGGTGGTAGGCATGAGTTACAGGGGAACTTTTTCAGAACAAAAGCCTAGAGCTCAGAAGCCCATTGATTGCAGATGTACCTTAAATAACCATCAGCACTTTCCTGAATTCTCTAATCTCTTGGAAGTTCAGATTTCACAAGCTGCTGGCTCAGAAAAATCTTCTGACAGGCAGGTGTGGAAAAGTTTTCAGAGAGCTCATCCTCTATTACCACATTAGGGAAGCAGTCTGTCAATAACTACTCTTTATTTGCTGCTGAAAATTCCTGCCCTGCTTAAGGGTTCAGGTCTGAGATTATTTTGTGGTAAGGGGCTTCTAGTTACGAGCTTTGAGGATCAGGGTACATTGACCTTGTCTATTCTAGAGCACAATGCAAGATAGATTTATTTTTTTAGAAGAGGCAATTTATTTTTTTTTTCTTCTTAACTGCAAGTATCTCTATAGACAGTCAAATAACTGAGCAGAGGAAGACTAGAAAGATTTCATTTGGGGGAAACTTGAGTTTCTCAGTTCATATTTTTGGTGGCTAGATACATTAGTGACTAGTAAGCATAGGAATTAAATGATTGATGATGTAGGAAATATTTCCAGTTATGGGTACCAAGGAGTTGAAGCTGACAGCATTGATAGTAGCTCTTCTATCCAACGTGATGTAGGCTTGTTATTGGATATGACAGTAATTTTCCCCTTGATTAAAGCTACAGCAGAAAATGTTGAGGTAAAAACTAACAGAACCCTCATCTCGTCCTCAAAGAAGGACTCTCTTTGCATTTATAGGATTACTCTGCTTGTGTGCTGTTTGTACCTCTGCTGACAGCCTGAACCCATTATCACCAGACAAAGGCTGTTCTGAACAGATAGCTCAAAGAAGAATTTACCAGTACTAAAGCATCCTGGGGTCTTCTTTCCCTGCGTGCCAAGTGCTTTGGTAGCACTCTGTTGTGTGACACACTGAACTTGCAGCTGCCCCTCTCAAGCTTAGTGCAGTATACAGAAGTGGAATGACTTTTTTTTTTTTTTAATGCCTTCCTTCAGAACTAGTGAAGAGCTTTAATCCCAAAGAACAGAAGTCTCCCGGGGTGAGGCAGGAGTTCCGTAGCCGCACTAATCTGCTTACAGGAGGTGCTCACACTATCCCAAGGTACATTCTGTTTGTCAGGGTCACTGCTGCTGACCAGCTTTTTTTATAGAGGACTCAGAGTTTCAGAAATATATTTTTGTAGACAATGATTAAACTGTGAAACATTGAAATAAAGCATGTAAACAAAAACTTACAGCACTGTCCTCTGTACAGATGTTTTCCTCACTTCAGTTCTCTCCTGGCTCATTAGAAAATGTTTGATTACTTCCTGGATATATTTTAATAAAGTTCTCCGAAGAACATGGCTGCTGTCTATGGAAGGGGTAGCCTTAGATGCAGTATAGAAAGGGAGGGCTGAAAACTTGTACAGGTGAGTGTCTGCATCAGTCCCACTTTTCTCAAATTATGTAAATTCCACAAAATCAGTCCCTGGATCAGCCACTCTGGCAAATTACTTTATTTGTATGCTGTAGCACTGACCATCAGTCAAGGCTGTACAGGTGGCGGTCTGGAGAAGAAGCCATCTTCAGTGCTTAAGGGACACCTTTGGATGTAGGCTGGTGGTTAGTTATCTGATTTCTCACAAGCTGAAATTGTGATGTCTGGTTTTTGGTTTTTCAGCCATTTAAGTATGTAGTTAACAGCAGTAGCTGTCTTTACCCTTTCACAGTAAAATAGTATTTGAAACTAACACAGCTAATGCAACTAATTTTTCTATCTTGTAATAGAGGTTGATGCAACAGAATTAGCATAGAAAAGTTAGGTATTTCATAAATTGAATTTAACTCATGCTTTATGCCCTATGCTGTCTGGGTCAATCATTAATGACAATCAGGAAACCCCTAGTATTGGTGGTTTTTATCACTGTTGGCCCACCTGGTGCTATATGCCATTGGAATATCCTGAACCATGCTTGGGAGATGGGAAATGCTGGTCTGCTTTATCACAGCAATGGGAGTCTGAGCTGGTGCTATGGGAAGGGACATAGGAGCACCTGGAGTCTTTCACATGGTGGTACTATTTCTGGTGCACAGCTGATGATCTTACTGTTCCAGTAAAGAAACTTAAAACATTAGGATGAAGACTGGTCTTCAAAGAATGTAGTACTGATCTTGGATTTACCATGGCACTCACTTAGATGCAAGACATAATGGCTCTGCTACCATTCAGTAATGTTTCATGTAGGTACTGTACTTAAAAAAAAAAACCAGGGGAGGTGAGTTAGTAAATCTAGTGGTGTGTGGTAAATCAAAACACAGAGATGCTGTACAGCATAGGAGGAGGGCACTGAGTGCTGATGGCACTGGTACTCTGAAGTTTTGTGTAATTGTACAGCTGGTATTGACAATTGCCTTACCCATGTTCTGGTCAGTACATTGCATCCCTCTAGAAAGTAACAAAGAGGAAATGTCATCTGCTTAAAACAATCAGGCACAATCATTTGAGTAAATGGAAGTGAAAGCAAGCAATTTGCCTTTGCTGTTGCTAGTTCAGTGTCAGATGGGACTCTGCCAAAGTGAGGGAACAATACATGCAAAAGAACAATCTACTTCCAGAAGAGTATCCTTGTGCTGATATGGAATAAAGCATCTGCTCCTCATTCCAGTTTATATCACTGTTACTGTGCCTTTACTGCACAAGCAGAAACAGATTTAAAGTCGCGTGTCATTTTTTCTGCCTGTAGGATGCTTAAGTATTTTGTGGTTCATGTTGAAAAGGGGCAGGTTTAGGACATTGTGCTGTGCTACATGATAACTCTTCAGATGTATTAGCTAATCATGACAGCTGAATTCATTCGCATACTGATTTTGTATCTTAATTACTTCCTAAATGCACCCCCTTTCCAAAATATGCCTCACTGGAAAGCGAAGCACCCCGCCCTGTGGGACAGTGCCCGTGCTCTAGGTTCGGCAGCAGTTCCTCATGCTATCTGTGAGATCCAGCCTGAGACACGGGCACTGGTTCTTCTGTGTGTTTACCTCGAAATTTAGGTTAAAACTCTAATTTCTGCGATAATTCCGTGTTGAATCTGGCAGTCGTGAGCGATTGTGCCTAGCAGGGCCCCTGCCCGCCCGGTGTTCCCGCCCCGCCAGGGGGCGCGCCCCGCCCGC
>VYXF01000362.1:263267-309257 GCA_013397295.1 Polioptila caerulea
GGTGCGCAGTACCGTGGACGGGGCCGCGGGCGGGCCGGGCTAGGCTGGGGGCGGGTGGGGTGCCGCGGCCGAACTGTGCCGGCGGCCCGAGCCCTCCTGCAGCTCCGGGCCCACCGGACTCGCTGGGGGGCTGGAAGGGGCAGGCCCAGCCTGCGTCGAGCGCAACGGCGGAGCGACTGGGCAGGTATGTGAGGAGTCCGGCAGCACTGGTGCGGTGGTTGGAAGTAACATACAGGTGAAACAAATGCGTCTGGGACGTATTTCTGGTGCTGATGTATCTGTTTGTATATAGCCTCAAAGCACTGTATTGGGTTTTTTTGTTGTTTTCTTTTTCTGCCGAGGAGACTTTAAATATTCTCGATCAGCGTGAATTATATATGAAAGTATATATTGAGGGCTCGGTTTTGAGTGAGGCTCATCCATTTGATTTTGTCTCGGATTTTGTTTTTAGTTGTAGGAATTTGAGCTTCATGTAATGTATTTAAGCATTTGTCTGGATTATTTCTAGTATAGCTCTGTGAAACACTTGGGTGGCGATCCTAAAAAGAGCACTTGAAATGTATTGGTGAAGTTTCTCTTTGTATGTCCCAGTTCTGCAGGCATTTGCTTTAAGTGCTGGCATGCTTTGGAGGGCTGTGTCTGATTTAGTGACCCATGGTAGCAGGAATGAGGTTCTGTGTTTGTGAAGAGTTTTAGTTCTCCTCATGATTAGTTTTTAAAAAATTAGTGGTTACCATAAGTTCTTTGGGCTTGTTCGCAGAGTTCCAACTCTGAGCTGTTTCTTTCACATCCATCCTCTAGTGATACTGCTGTCTTTGGCCTTGTTCTAGAACCGCACCTACAGCTGTCAGCAGAAAGCAGTGTGCTGGGTTTGGCTTTGCAAACCTGGGGGGCCTGGCACCCTGTGTCTGCTGTTGAGAGCTGTGGTTATGTATGCTACCTGCTGCCTAACTTGTAGGAAAGAAGAACTCATGCAGAAAGGGTTTCTTCAAAAGGGAAATGTTTCAAGTGTTTGAGACTATCTGAATTGTGAAAGTGTGGCCGGGCTACAATCCAGCTGAAGAGCTACTCTTGTAGCAGGCTGCCTTGGACATGTGTGCCATCAGTACTCTTGCATTTTCATTGGTGTGTGAATTCAATACCTTCATCCAGCGCTGCAGTTCTCTCCCTAGTTCATTTCATCAATAACCTTCCACTTAATACTGTTTCAGGGGTGTAGCTATCTCTGAAACAGTGTATTCTCAAAAATCTATGCAAGAACTGTAAAATGTGAACTGTGTGAAATAGTCAAAGCAGAATTTAGGGTAACGTGGGACATTCAGTGTTTTCATGGTCTCTTCCATGCACAATGAATGCTGGTGTGAGAATGGCAATGATACACTATCAGAAGAAAAGTGTTCTTTTAAAATTCATTCTGTCAGAGGAAGTGACAAGAAGTACAAAACTTAAAAGCATGGGTTTTGTTGTTTTTTGGTTTGTTTTTTTTTCTGCCTCTGAAAAATTTTGGGATTTTTTTCCCCTGTAAAATTTTGGTTACAGAGAGTAGCTCTTAGACATTCTTACTTTAATAAAGTGTGGAGCAATCTAATTGTGGTTAGGCCACAAAAAAAAAAAATTATATATATAAAGATCAGTCCTAGTTGTTGTCCCATCTTCAGAGCATCTAGAAGAAATCCTTAGGAAAAACTGCTCCTATTAGAAAACAGCTTTGCCTCTTCTAAATGGGTACAGGTATTATCCTCTTTCTCAAAATGTTTGCTAGAAGAGGATCATTAAAGACCTGTTGATCTTTATCTCAGTCTGTTCCTAATATTGTAAAAGTACATAGTACATGCTAATGGCAAAATAACTCAACGTGTCACATGAAGGACAGTAGTGCTTTTCTTTTGTGGAGCGGAAGTATGAGAGGTGATTGTTTTAATGGATAGGTGAGCTCTACACTACCATCAAAGTTAGGAGGTCTGGGACATGAAGTGCTTTGACTAGGGACTACTGGCAAAGTAGCACAAATATAATATTAAGAAAGCTGTAGGCCTACTGAAAACAGAGAAGTGTTTAGTCTAGTTTCCACTATACTGTGGAAAACTGTTGAGTTGGTGGAAGGATATCTTGAAAGGTCTGGTACTGTTTCTCAGCAGTAGAAGCATTACAGCTTAAGCAGTCATGGAGTTCAAGAGTTCATCAAGAGAGTTACTTCATATCCTTCCCTTGGGGTTTGAGCTTTGGAGTCTGGAGAGGGGAGTAAGTGGTCTCTAATACTTCTTTTAATAGGATTTATTGGTAATACAGAGAGCTGAGCTGTCTGTCTCCGGTTAGTGCCTTGTCGCTTCCCAGTGATTTTGTAATGGTTACAAAACTGTGTTTTGACTGTCCAGCTTTTGGTGTTCCTTAACTGATTAGTAACCTTTTGATGTTCAACTGACATGTTTGATTATATTTGGCAAGTGTGTAAGTTCTGTAGGTGAGAAATTGGAATGTGGCTTTTCTAATACTTATTAGCTCCAGTTGTTAGGATGTGGAGTGAGATTTGTAACCTTAGCATTCTTGACATGTAATTTCAAATTACTTTAGCAGTTATCGTTTGTGATAGGAAGAAAAAAGAGGATGATATCTCAGAATAGTGATTTAGATTTGTAGCGTGGTTTATATCGTTACACTTGTAAATTAGGTTATTAAAAATCTAGCAAGTAGGTAATTCTGGGTAATCTCATGCCATCCAAAATATTTGCGTTTGTTCAGGGAATTTAATAATGTACAAGACAAGACAAAACTTCTGATTTAGTGACCCATGGGTTTTGCAAACACAAACCTTGCAGGCAGAAGCATTTATTTCTGTGGATGTCAGTTAACCATACTGATACAGGCTGTCTGTCCAAGTGACAAGTAAGAGTGTTGAAATTCTCTGAAATATCCTGCTGTGAGAGAGGCTTGTATTAGGTCACCATCTTTATTTTGAGATGAACAATTTTCATGTCATTAATTAATTTTTGTATAGAAGAACACAGCATTTGAAGCCAGTGATGTATGTTTGGGGATAAATAATTTTTCATAGGTTAGTAATTGTTAGTTTGATTCCCAGAGCTATGTAGATGTATTCTCAGTATTAATATTGCTATACGTATTCAGATTTTCCTTACTAAAGTTGCTGTCTCATTTTCCATAAGGATTATAGGAATATTATTTTCTATTAAGTGTCGGAAAAGACATGAAATACCTTCTAAATTTTTTTAAATCAGATCTTTGTGGAATTCGATGGCTGTAACTGGAACCAGCATGCATGGGTGAAAGTCCATGCAGAAGAAGTTATAGTGTTGCTGCTGGAAGGATCGTTGGTTTGGGCACCTCGAAATGATCCAATTATGCTTCAGGGGACTCGAATCTCACAGGCACAGTGGCCTGCACTGGTGAGTATTTGACCAGAAGCCCTTAGATCCTCAGAGGTTTTCATCAGCTCCACTGTGAAGCCCAAGGCTTGGATAGTGTTCAGAGCGTTATTTTGCAGGTTCAAAAATTGCTTAGGGATGGACTTTTACTAATAGAAGTTCCTTAACAGGCAGTTAATAGTGCCTTTGGGACTGCATTGGGGAGGCAGTATGCTTCTAGTTCCTGCCCCAGAAACTGCTGTGATGTATTGTACAGAAAAGTGCTATTTACAAGTTAGTCTCTGAAGAAATGTGTTGTATATCTGAAAAGATAATTTTTCCCTATTTTGAAACTTTGTGTATGTTAAGCTTTTCTGAATTGTGAGAATAAGCCTCTTGGTCTTATGAAGAACTCTCCAGAGCTCTGTATTGTAAAGGCTGTTGCATCAATTAAATAGGTGTACCAGAAGGCATCTTTGGGAAGAGCATGGACTGCATGCTGTGCCTGACATATAAACCATGAATTAGCCACTCCTAATGTAAAAATTTTATTTCAGTTTTGTTGTCAGCATTAAGTAACATGACATGCAAAATTTTCTCATGCTTCTTGATGTGTTTAACCGTATTGCTATTTACATGGCAGTTACATGTCATGACACTTGAAAAAAAAAGACAGTATAGTTTAGCTAGCATATCTGAATATACCCATTCTGCAAACATCCTGATGAGTAGTATATAGTGAAGAGCATTCCTTATATATTTCTTCTCTTAGTAGCTTCTGAAGAGGAAAAATCATTATATGTGAGACTCTTTCCCTCATTTTTATGCTGTTTAATTTTTTTATTATTTGCTCCTTTTGTTTCTTTTCTCCTCCCACAGTCCTTGGGCTGCTTGGGATCCTACTCTCTGCTTTTTAATGCATTTTGTGCATGGATACATTGAAACATTTTTAGGGATGAAAATGTTAAGGATCATGTGCCTTGGTAGAATTTGAATTTAGAGTTTTAAAAGGGCACTTGGGCTCAAAGCAGCAAGTACATTACTGCATCTTTCTCTGAGGATTTCTTTATTGCACTTGGCTTAAGGCAGAAGAAAACCAGGCCTTTACAGCAGAGATTCCGTAGAGAGTGTTTTTTCCATAGGCTAAGTTTTCCTTTCACTCTATTTCCAGCTTGTCTCCAAGACTGAACTCCGGTTAGTCTCATCTGGGAAATTGTTTTTACACAGGATCAGCATCTTTCAGTTGATTTCTAAATTGGTCAAAATCTGAGTGATTTGGGGGTGTTACCATCGTCTGCATGCTGACTGTGTAATGATTCCAGACTATTTCCACTACAACACAAGCTTTATCTCTAGGCTTGCTGAAAGAATGTTTCTTTCTGTCCTCTGTGCTCTGTACACATGAGCATTGAAGCTTTCTCTAGGTACTACAGGCCTACCCAGATAACTGCATGGGAATGCAGATTGGAATCAGTCAAAGCACCAGAGTACATATTTGCAATGGGAAACCAACTGCTTAGCATTACAAAGGGGATGGTATGTTTCAGAGGTGTGGGGGGATGGTGGGTTTTGGTGGTGGTGTTTTTTTGGTTGGGGTTTTTTTTTTGTTTGTTTGTTTAAGATATATCACTTATGTATGTATTTTCATTCTTCATTGTCTCTTTTCTGTAGTCTTGCTTGCTTTCAGGAGATAGCTTTGCATAAACTGACGAAATAAATTTTTGTATTTACGCTGTTGTGTATGAGAGAATGGAGTGTAAACAAACTTGATGAGAGCTGTTAAGGGAAAAATGTCATGAATACTTGTGTTAAAATCATGTAAGTGGGAGCATGAGAGAAGTAACACATCTCAAAGACTGGTTGGCAACTTCCTCTTTCATCAGCAAGTTATGTTACAAAGTTGTCTGATTCTACTATTATAGCGTTTCTGAATTCATTAGATATTTTTAATGATTTGCTCTGCATCTTGAACATCAATACTACACTTACCATGAACTTTAGTTTTTCACAAAACAGGAGCCAAAAATGCTCTCATTTAATAATAAGCGTATAAATTCCTTACAGCTAAGCGCTAACTTCTGTAGAATAAAACCACTCCTTTCATGAGGCTATATGTGAAATGTGTAAGGTAGTTTGAACTGTTAACCAGAGCTTTTTTTTTTTTTTACCTTAACGAAAGGGTTTTTTTAAACCTGAGCGTCAGAAGGTGCTTACCTATGAGAAACCAAATACCACCACAGGTGTTTTCATTTCTGCTTTAAGATCTAACAAAAAAGTGGATCCAGTTGTCTGTAATTCCTGCTTGTAATGCAAGAATTATTGACTTAGACATAATGACTACTCTTTTGCTTTAAAACTCAGGCGCTGGGTGATACAACTTGAGAAATTAAAATTTTTAATGTTTTGAAACCTAAATAGTGTATGAAATCGACTGTTGTTGGCCTGTATTTGTGCTCAGTCATTTTGGTAATTTCTTTTTTTTTGTTGTTGATCACAGACCTTCACTCCTCTAGTAGATAAGCTGGGGTTAGGCTCTGTGGTCCCAGTGGAGTTTCTTCTGGACAGACATCTACGTTTCCTGTCTGATGCCAGTGGATTACGTTTATTTCAGGTATTTGAACTGTGTTCAGTTAAAATGTAAATTTAGCTTTGTGCTGTGCTTGTCGATTAGTTTTGGGGTTTTTTGTTGGGTTTTTTTTTTTTTTTTAACTGTTCCACCAACATAACCATCTTTCTCCTTTCATTGCCCTGTCACGTATTTTTTTTGTTTCTCTGCATTTCCAGGTCCTTACACTGACCTGCATTTGCATGCAAAAAGTACTGATATTCTCTACATTGTTCAGTTGGAGAGCTAGTTGTCATTGTGTAGCTGATAATTATAGTGGAAGTTTTGCAACAGTTTTTGCATGGTTAATTCTTGTATTCCTCCTGGCATGTTCAGTAATATTTTTCTTAATTTTAGGTGTTTTTTTTCTTGTTTGTCAATCTCTGATTGCAGTCCAAGAAGAGCTGTCTTGTAAAAGCTAATGTTTCTATTACCCTAGAAGATTATACTTTGTTAAAACTGTTTGGTTTTGGCAGATGGGAACAGAGAGTCAAAATCAGATTCTGCAGGAGCAGCCTTCACTAAGAGAATCTGTCAATGCACTCATCAGTGACCAGAAGCTTCAGGAGATATTTAGTAGAGGTGAGGTGTGTTTTCTGTCTCAGAGCTACTTTGTTGTGCAACAGCTATAAGACTATGCGGGAATTTGTGAAGGAGGATGGTAATAGTATCTGTTACTGTTTCCTTTGAAAGGTCAATTTTCTGCGTTTTGCAAGTTCTTTACAAAGTAACATTACTTTATCACAGATGCTGGTAAGCAGTTTTTGAGATTCGACCAGAAATTCCTACTGGGAATGGTCACTTAAGGTGTAGTTAAAGTAGGACAATGTCCATGTATTTACAACTTCCCTATTTTAAGTTTTAGTTTTGACTTTTCAGTGGTTCTGTTCTGTAACTGTGGAAATACAGAAGTGAAGTTCCTGTGTAGTTGCTGATCCTCAGAAACTTTCCTTGTAATGGCAATTCAGATTTTGACATTTTGATAATGAATACATCAGTTGTTTAAGTTGAATGTGTCTGTGGATATGGCTGGTCAGCATGGAGTTAATATCTGTTGTCTAGATTGTGTTTTAGGGTTAAGCCTGATTGTGGCTTTTGTTGTCAGATTTGGGTCATCTTGGTCGAGTGCTAAAATAATTTCTATCCTGAGTTCATGTGCCAGGGAGCCGCCCTAGAGACAGACCACTGCCTTACATTTGAAGGACAATGTAATTCTTAATGGGAATTTTGTGCCTTTTGGTCAAATAAAATATGTATTCATAGAAATTCTGTCTTACATGAGCAAGTAACTTAAGAATTGTCCAGTTTGAAGCCTTCTTCTAAAGTGCCTAATTCTGGCTGAGTCACATACAGGTTGTTGGATCATGTGGATTTTGATGATCCAAGATTAGCAGAGGTTTATTTTGACTGAACTTAGGGTAGGAGAAAAGCTCAGCATGCTGATCTGGAGAGCAAGGGCAGGGTGAGAGGAAACCTTTTTGTAGATGATCCGTTTGCTTTGTGAAAGAACTAAGACTGGTTGGTTTAGAGATGTTGGATATCCAAATACATGTTTCTGCTCTGAAACACATGGCTTTTTTTCTCAAATTTGATACATCTGGACTAAGTCAGGATAGTAGGACTATTCACTGGATTGATGCTGCATAATTACTAACCTGTAGGTTAGAAAGCAAAAGAATTTAGTTAGCAAGGAGCCCACTTGCAGCTTGATTTTGTCAAAGGAATGAGTTAATTTTGGTCTTTCACTTGTGGGTTTTTTAATATGTTAACTGTATTCCTTTTGTCTTCACAATAGCTTTGAGTTACAGCAATAAGGACCTTTTGACTTTCTAGGATAAAATGCTTGGTAACACAGGATTTGCAGCAGAAGCACTAGTGTTTTAATTTTTTTCCACCTGGAAGATGACACTTCCAGCACTAATTAAATGCACAGAACCATTTTATTGTATACCTCTCAACTAGTATGATGCAAAACTTGTTTGGAAAATGTACTCAAAGTCCTTCTTTTCCAGGTCCTTACAGTGTCCAAGGCCAAAGAGTTAAAGTTTATCAGCCAGAGGAAGAAAATAGCTGGCTCTGTGGTGTTGTGAGCCACCAAGACCCAATAACTCGTCTTATGGAGGTGTCCGTGACTGAGGTAAAAATATGAACTGCTTCTTTGGTGTTCCTAAAATACCATTTCTAAATATCTATATGTGGAGCTTCCCCAAAAGTTGTTATTTTGGGTTGGTTTTTTTTCTTTAAAAGAAGAGTAATTATTTGTGTTGCGATTCACAGCATTTTTTTCCTGTTACAATGACTTTTCAGAAAAAATGAGTCACACAGACCACTTCTATTAAAAAAAAAAAAAAAAAAAAAAAAAAAGCTGTATGAGTTCTATTGGAAATGAATGCTGTAAGAAAAAGTACTGGAAGTGACTCTCTCTTCCCGAAGGGAAAGTGTGCTGATGCATAGAAAGCTACCTTCTGGGTCTCTTGCATTGTGGTCTTCCTATGCCTTCTCTTGGTTTCCATCTGACAGACTGTACAAGTGGTTTGAAACAATTATAGCCAAGCAGATGAAGTCTTAGTATAAATAATTTGATTTATGTATTTTAGCTCAGACTAATTACTTTTTGCCCTGTTCCTATCGGTCAACCTGTCTACAGCCCAGAGAATCTGCACTGCTAGAGTTACTGGTTTTTATTATGTCCTTCTGTACGGTTTGACAGGTAGTTCAGTCTTGCCAGTCACCTGCTCCTGGTGGCTTCCTTTTTCAGGAACAAGTAGGAACGGGTCCGTGGTGCTGTGTAGCAGCAGCACTCATCTTGGTTTTCAGGTCCCATCCTGTGTCTCATACATGCTTCCCCTGTAGCCTCTTCCATGTGTAGATTGAATGCATTGAATGAGCAGTAATCCTGCACTCTGACTACTGCTATTACTGGCACACAGGGAAAGAAGTATACTATGTATGGTGAATCATCATAGTACTTTGGAGAGGCACAGCAATTGTGGAGTTATGTGCATTCAGTAGATACATGCTAGGAAGCACAGAGCTTCCTGTGTACTTACTGTGAAATAAAAAGTAGCCTTCAAGAACAGAGATTGGATATTCATTGCTCCTTTTGGGGAGACACTGATGAGGATACTTAGGCTAAACTGATGTGCTTCTTCCAGTAGTCCTTTCTACATGTGACGGAGTGAACATGCATGTTACAATATTAAATCAAATTCAAGAGCTGCGTTTAATGCAATGAATACCTTTAGAAATGCTCAATAGAACAAAAATACAAGGAAACAATGGTAGGAATCAAATGTGAAAGTTTTTGAAATAGAGAAGCAGCAAAAGGATAGATGGTGAACTAGAAGGCTGTAGTATTACTAAGGAAGTGAGATAGTAAGAAAAGGTAAATGGAAGAGAGCCTGCACAGTAACTGTGTGTTTAGGTCTCTTATGTTGTTATTATATACTTTGAATTAAAAATTAACCTCTGCTTTTCTCTCTCCTACTTCCTCATTATCAATCTGTATAAAAATTAGAGTGGTGAGATAAAGTCGGTGGACCCTCGACTGATTCATGTGGTGATGGATAATACTTCTCCAAGCGAGGTAGTACAGCAGTTTATTCAGCTCTTGTATATACAGTGTGAAAATTCATAAAACTTCTGATGTGAAATAAGTAAACTCTGGAAAGGTCTGATGTGGACCTGTTCCAGTGATGTGGATGTTGGATAATTTCAGTAATTTTCCTCTTCAAGTTGGAACAGGAAAACTTTGTCTACCATTTTGATGATCATAGCTTTCTTTAAACAATCTTCTCTTTTTGTTCAGGCCTGTTTACTAAGTTTAGCATGGATCTTGGAGGGGGGATCAGTAGCGGTGCAACCGTGGGGGTTGTAGTCCATTTTAAGGTGTAGTGTTGCTGCCTTTTTTAAACAGTATCAGTCTGTGCTGCTTCACAGACCTTTTAAGGCATTTCTAAAAATTGCCATCTGACTGCTCTGCCTTGTAAGCAGGCTTGTATGTTTGTGGCATTTCAGTGCTTCAGTTGAGATATTTCATGATAACATTTGAACCTGAATTTTTACCCTAGGCTAAAGGGCAAGCTCTGTCCTCTAGTTAAATATTGTAGACTTTGTGCAGTGGACAGAAAGCATGCCCTTTGAAAAAATCATGAGGTTTGTACTTGGAGCAAAAATAAGTGTACAGGTAGTATTTATACATTATGAAGAGTTTTGTTGGAGTGTTGTGTGTTTCTCAAAATTTGCCAGGATGTGGCTCATGCTTCAGCAAGGTAGCTCAGCTAAAAGAATTCTTGTGCAAATCTTATTCTAGTACAAAAAAGACAAGACTGTGCTTAATGCTTGTATTCTGTGCTCCTGTAGCATCTGTCTTTAGTTGTCTCAATTTGTGATGAAGTGTTCCTAAACTTCACGGCAGTGTAATATATTCTGTTCTAACAAAAAAAAAGTTATTTGAATGGGTATCTGGATTGTTCTGTTTAGTGATTGCATGGCTTTGTCTGTTATAGGGAGGGGGTATAAAAGCGCCTAAATCATCATCTAAAGGGAAAAAGAAGAAAGAAAGCCTCGAGGGAAAGGATGGAAGGAGAAGAAAAAACGTATCAGATCCTGGTTGTGATCCTGCAACAAAGAAGCTAAAGGAGAGGGGTGAGGCAGATAGCAATGGTAGTGATGGAGGTGAGGCGAGCAGAGGTCCCTGGAAAGGAGTCTCCACTAGTGACACAGGGCTGGATCCAAGGGCCAAGCAGTTGCCTTCATTTATTCCTCAGATTAATCGCAATATTCGTTTTGCTACTTACACCAAAGAGAATGGCCGAACACTTGTAGTCCAAGATGAGCCAGTTGTTGGTGACACACCATTACCCTTCACTCCGTTTTCTTCTGTGACTGGACAACCATTAGTAGTTGCATCTGGGTGTAAAGAGGCAAGAAAATCACTGGAACAGGTTGGTCAAGGCACGGTGACTTCTGCAACTGCAGTTACTACAACTGTTTTGACACCGACAACTGTGAGAATCTCTGATACCAGTTTGCCAGCTGTTACTGGACAGGAGAAACCGAAAACAGTCCGATCACAAACCCAGGGAGAGGTGAGTAGCTCATGTTCCAACATGTTCCAGAAAGATTTACATAACTGCAACAGATGTTCTGCACCATGCTCCTGTTAAGATGTGTGTCCATGGAATTGAAAAAGTACTTTTTCTCTCATGAGTCCATCTCCTCCCAAAGAAAACCTGTTATCTGACCTAAGAAGCGACTCAAAAGAAAATTAAGATAATTGGTGAAGGAGTAAGAAGAGATAACTGTGTAGCACTCTTACGCTTACTCAGCCTTAATCTGAAAAATGTAGCTTTAAAATAACACTAAGCACTGCACTTAATGAATTTTGTTGTGTCATATAGAAGATAACCTACTTAAAATCTCTTGCCTTTATATAAACAAATCGGCATGAAAATGTGCACTGAGTTAACATTCAAGTTACTTAAAAAAAAGCCTCGAAACCAGAAAAACAAGGGACCTACATTTAGAGGACCTTTAACAGATGCCTCTTTTGTCTGTTAGAGCTGTATTATCTATATAGTGGAAAAATGAACCGGTTGCATTGTACGCTATCTAGGTCTAGAACCAAAGAAATAATTAAAATATTTGAGATGAGAGCTCAGTCTGGAAGCAGCTTGGAGACCTTTTAGTTATGTCTTTGTTTACAGGGGAAAGAGGAAAAATAGAAGGAAAACCCTGTTAAAAACAAAATAGAAATCTTCTTAAATAAATCAAATGAAGGTTTGTAAAAACAAAACAAAAATGAAACCCACCTCAGTAAGTACAACAAAAATAAGGAATCTCGCTGTCTACTGTATAAAAAATGAAGAAAATGGGAGATACATTAAGAGAGTCCATTGTGATTGCCAGGAAATTAAAGGCTTTGTTGTAATCCCTGTCTTTTGTATTAGATCATGGAGTGGGTGGAAAAGTTAAATGTTTACCTTGGGATAAAGATTCCTAGATGCTAAGGTGTAAAGGAGAAACAGAATTGTTGAAAACAGGAGTGTTGCATAATGAGTATAATATAATGTGAACTCTTCTATCCCCCACCCTCCAATAAATAAATTCAGAGTTGGGAGCAACTACAGATTGTGTAATTGTACTGAGAAATTTTGGTATCACCTCTCCTTCTTTCCCTCTCCAACCCTGTGTCACTTTTTAAAAACATTATTAATTTGACTGTAGAGTTGGCAGGCAAACCATTAGTCCATTCTAAACCAATTTTTTTGAGGGAGGGAACCTGACATAAACTAGTAAGAGTGTTGTAGATAGTTCACATGTGTTACTGTTTCAGACTGTCTGCTATATCATAGTGTGACTTGGTCCTTGAGATGACTTGACAACCTTGGTTTCCATTCACATTCATATTCTTTTAAAAAACTATTAGGACACCATTTTCTAAAATTATTTTTATCTGTAAAAAGAAATATCTGAAATTCTAATATATGGAAGAACTGTTAATAAGTTATTAAACTTAATACAGCTGGAGATTGGTAATGAGGAACAAGCTAAACATTAGTATGCAGTAGAGCAGGTGTGCAGGGACATTAGTGACCAGTAGGATGTGTTGCACAGTCTGTGGTTGTACTTAAGATGACCTTCAGATAAAATTGTGTTAACGATAAGCAGATTTCTAAGTGGAAACTCAAAGAAAATGAGTACAGCTGATCTAAATGATTCTATGAAGAATTAGTCACAGTATATAATCAGTTACAGTACGACTGTCAGAATTGGAAAATCTCAACAAGTGCCAGCTGAGACCAGAGCAAGTGAATATTCCATTTTACAGTTGATTCTAGTAGAAATCTGCCATTCACAAGACTTTCCTGTATTTAATGGTCATAAAAATTAAGCCTTTTGTGCTTAACCTCTATTGAGTTATTCCCTGGAAGGCACCACGTCCTAGGCATCAATCTCCCTGTCAGCAGATGAGGGTTGTGGGGATCAGAAATAGTTTGTCTGCTAACTGCTAAGGGGCTTGCTTTGTTTAATTAATTTACAAACTAAATTACTTATTTCAGGGGTGCTACTTAATAGGTGAAACTTCTCAGAATGCTCTTAGGGGAAAGATTGGAGGGTATTCAAAAGCAGTTTCAATTAGGGTTCCCTTTTTGTTGGTTTGAATTCAAATGATCAGCAGTTTTAGTAACTTGCTTTTCTATGAATTAGTTCACCTGTCTAGTGCCTCACCCTTGTTCTGTAGTATGATAAGACATTAAGTATTAGTTTTCTCTGTGTGTCTTCAATAGCTTGTGGGTAGGAATCTTTAAAGAAGTTTCTTCATTGTAAGTCTGCTGGAAATTTCTATTCTTCGTGGGTAAGGAAAATGCTGATGGTACAATTAGATGAACTAAAGTATTCTTGAATCAAATAACAATCTTATAATAGACTAATGCTTATTAATTTTGTTTCAGAATTCCCGAAATTCACTTTTGGCTTCTCCTGGGTTTGGAGTCTCTCTCCCAAGTGCTTCCCAGTCCTTGGTATTTGGGGCTGGAAGGAGCCAATCAAATGGAGTGATGGCTCCAGAAAGCAAACCTTCTGGATTTCCTTTTGGCTGTGGTACTGGACAAGAGGCTCAGAAAGATTCTGATTCGTCCAAGAACTTGTTTTTTCAGTGCATGTCTCAGAATCTTCCTTCCAGTAACTATTTCACGGTCATTTCAGAGAGCTTGACTGAAGATGTCTCTAGTCGGGACTCATTCAAGCTGTGTACAGAGAGTGTGGGTGCTGGGACTTGTAAAGGTAAAATTCTTTCAGTGGACAGTAAGCCAGGAGCCCAGTCTGGTAGTTCTGTAGAGCGGAAGCTGCCTGTGGAATCTATGCCTACCCTTACTCCAGCCTTTTCACGAAGTCTGTTGAATACTCGTCCCCCTGATAGTCACGAAAATCTATTTTTACAACCCCCAAAGCTATCACGAGAGGAGCCCTCAAACCCTTTCCTGGCATTTGCTGAGAAAGCAGAACTTAGTCCTTTCAGTGGCTTTGCATCTTCATCTCAGACGGGGGTTTGTGCTCCCTCGACACCTGTGGGTCATAAGGCCACTTCTGGCTGGCCAGAATCACTCACCTCTACAGACTCATTAGCTAAGAAGAAAACCTTGTTTATAACAACTGACTCCTCAAAGATGATCTCCAGTGCTACTGGTTCAACATCTGCTGCTGGTGTTCAAAGCCCTTCCACTGTAGGGAATGGCCGTTCCAGCTCACCGAGTAACAGCCTGACACAGCCTATTGAGATGCCCACACTTTCCTCCAGCCCAACAGAAGAAAAACCAGTGGTCGGGCCTGGGCAGCAGGACAATCCTCTTCTGAAAACTTTTTCTAATGTGTTTGGCAGACATCCACCTACCCTTTTTTCTTCACAGGCAGAGTTTCCACAGGAGAAGAAGGCCCCTTTTGAAGCTGTGAAAAGGTTCTCACTAGATGAGCGGAGCTTAACATCCAAACAGGACTCTGACTCCAGTACAAATAGTGATCTGTCAGATTTGAGTGACTCTGAAGACCAGTTGCAGGCTAAGGCTTGTATGAAGGGTATCCCAGACCACTTGATGGCGAAGCTAGGCCCCATTACGGAGCGCAATGCAGAATTACTGCTGGGTAAAGGAAAGGGGAAGCAAGCCCCAAAGGGCCGGCCCCGCACAGCTCCCCTAAAAGGTGATGACTTGAATGCAGATGATGTTTTGGAAGCACAAGGAGGTGGGATACTGGGTTATCTCCTGTGTAATGAACTGCGTAAACTAACCACACTTGTAAACCTCATTCATGCTCAGAAGGCAGCACACAAGATGCTTATAAGGCTGAAGCTTAATGCTTCTTGTATGTGAATTTGATACTCGCTTTGATAAATGTTTAAGCGTGTGTGTCAGGACAGAAGTGTGGTATGCTGTAGGCTTGAACAGACTTACTCATTTTACATGGGTATGAACATACAGCTCTTTGAAAAGATGATGATTATTGGAGCCAGTATCCTTCTGCTGTTGCAGTTAACTAATAGATTTTTACTTCTACTTTGCCTCACCCAGTTGGCCAGTCTGTGCTGAAAGATATGAGTAAGGTGAGGAAGCTGAAGCAGTCAGGTGAGCCTTTTCTCCAGGATGGCTCTTGCATCAACGTAGCTCCACATCTGCACAAGTGTCGGGAGTGCCGTCTGGAGCGGTACCGCAAATTTAAGGAGCAAGAGCAGGATGACTCAACTGTGGCATGTCGCTTCTTCCATTTCCGGAGGTACTCAAATTCTTCCTTTCTTCCTATGTAGTCCGTGTGCAGAGCTTGGGCGATGTCCAAGCACAAAGTAATTATGCTTTACTTATTAAATATGCTTGGGTACAATAATGGTTTTGAGTGTCTTGCATTTCCCTGCATCCCCTGACGGGAATTCCCTCACTGGGCCAGAAAGAACTGCTTTTCAAAGATAAAGCTATAGGATACTAAGTGAACCTCTGGGTGCAGCCTCAGGAAACTGAATTTGCTTTACTGGGTAGAATTTTACTTCTGGGTAGCAATTTGTATGCAATAACTCTCCCTCCGTCATAAAGCGTTCAGAACAAAGGTAAAGTTTTAATCCACTCAACAAGTAACTAAACATTGCCAGCATGAGGCTGTTTGTCCATATTCTGGTGAGTACAGGACTAATTTTTAGGAGTAGAACACTATGTCTTTGTTTCCTCTGTGTTGCGTACATGTCTTAGACTTCTTCAACCTGTTGTATTTCTCTTCGTCTTCCTTAACTGCCTATTCTAGCAAGTGCTACACATCTTTTTCCAAAAGTAGTTGACTTTCTGGCACGAAAGGGATGAAGTGAATTTTTAGTATGTGTCACCCATTCAGTAAGCATACTGCTTCTTTTCCTAAACTTGTTAAAAATTAATCTAAGCTTGAAGTTAAAGATAAAATGGTTTCTGCTTAAAAATGAAGTTATCTTTGATATTGACAGGAGATGCTTAGGGTTCTGTCACTCATTTTTACAGCTCTTACCGCACAAGGATTAGGATGGTCAACAGCTGCTGGTAAAACAGTAATAATTCATCTATGTGGAGACCAGTGCGACAAGGATTTTTGCATATATTGTAATGTGAGCTGTCAGAAGAATTGCCGAGCGCTGGCAACCCTAGCCAGAAGAAATACTGTTTTCTCAAAAGTTGGGAAAAACTTTCTCATTAATTAAAATTGAGAATGACAACCAATCAGAATTTTGCTAGCAGCATCATGCAGCAGGTCGAATTGAATTTTGTCATCTCTTTCTGTTAATAAGATAGTGAAGTGGGGTTTAGCAACCTGTAGCAATTTCTTTTAGGTGGAATTTCCCACCAATGTTTTCTAGGATCTTATGATACATTCTAATGAGTGTTGTAGCTGCAGCTTTGTATGCTGTGGCTTATTCTCTGTGTTACTGGGATTTGCATAATAAGTGTACTGTCTGTAGAATGTAGCACTCCAGCTGAAGCCTTTTTTTCCCCTTTCGGGGTTTATGTTCTGATATAGATGTCATTATAAGTTAATTAAAGGTGGTTGAGCACTTTCTTAATTACTTCATCCTATTTCCTGCAGGCTGGTATTTACCCGGAAAGGTATACTACGAGTAGAAGGTTTCTTGAACCCACAACAAAGTGACCCTGATGCCATGAGCCTATGGATTCCTTCTTCCGCCCCTGCAGAGGGGATCGATCTGGAAACTTCCAAATATATCCTGGCCAATGTTGGAGACCAGTTCTGCCAGCTTGTTATGTCAGAGAAGGAGGCAATGATGATGGTGGAGCCACATCGTAAGTTGGGCTTTTGTCATGTTTTTTTTCCACCCTTTCTGTGTAATGCATGTACAGTACAGTGGAATAGAATTGAGAATATCATATAATTTCTTGTTGAAATGCTTCTCCTGCTCTTCCAAAGAGAGGCTATCTTCACCTCTTGGGGGTGTAACTGAGGGACCAGCACTTGAGACTTTATTTTGGATCAGTGTGCCATTACCACCAAGGGAGCTAATGGTAGCTTTCCTAGACATCAAATTATTTTTTCAATAACTAAATGCAGAAATCAACTGGCTCATGCTCCTGAGAGAATAGAAATAAGCCAGAGCACCTACCACACTTACCAGCTATGCTTAAATGAACAGATTTATATTCCTATCCTTTTATGCTCCAAGGACATCACGTAAAAGCTCAGAGTTTTCTAGGGAGGGAGCAGCACCTTAATTCAACCCACAAGCACTTAGCTGAGCAACTGCTTGCCAGCTTTCCACTTCAGGGGGAAAGGGTTTAGGGGGGGGAAAAAAAAAAAGGTAACCAGTTTAGCTTATCACATGGATAACTGACTATCTGATTTTTTCCCTTTAGTTTCTGAAACATACAAGGGCAGCCATTTTGAGAGCCCCTTCCTTGGAAAATATGTTGGTTTAGAATCAGAATAGTTGACAGAGATCTGATTAGTGAAACTAAATACGCATTCTTTATGGTTTTATTTATTGATGTCACTTGTTCATAAAACTAGCAAAAGATTTATAATTTTGCTGTGAGTTCCATTAGTGTTTCATTAAATTCAGTTATTACAGAATGCTGTAAGGTGCTGCATTTCTTTGTAGTTTGTTTTTTGATACCTGACCTTACCTATTCTTAGAAATGGGAATTTTAATACTGTCACTAGATTAGCAACTCCAAGAATGGGGCTGTGAATGTAAAAAGTATGTTTCTATACTCTGCCTTTGGGTCATGTTGTTGTGAATTTATCAGTGTTGCTGTGATATTTTCCGATTAGGTGAGAGAAATGCAAAAAGTCAAAGCAATCATTCGTACTGTGTCTTCTCTCTATAGAGAAGGTGGCATGGAAGCGAGCAGTACGTGGTGTGAGGGAGATGTGTGATGTATGTGAGACAACACTCTTCAATATTCATTGGGTTTGTCGGAAGTGTGGTTTTGGAGTCTGTCTGGACTGTTACCGGCTGAGGAAGAATCGTCCACGGAGTGGTGAGTACTGGCCATTTTTCCCCCACTGTAATCTTTGACTGTAGTCAGGGAATAGTTTCTGGAAAGTTGCAGAAGGTTTTGTGGGAGAGTTACTGAGAATCAGCTTGGAAGGCTGCATGTTTGGAACTTGTCTTACATGCTGCTGTTCCATTCTTCATTTCCTTATGTACCTGTGTTTTATCTGTTTGCTTATGATGTGATTATTAAAATCACAGCATCAGAGTGTCTACTGAAACAGTTGACTGTATAGGTCTTTTCCTTAGAAAGTATAAAAGAAAAACTTAAGTAATATCTTTACAGTTCAGAACTGTTAACTGTTACTAGTAAGCAGACACTGCAGAGAACTGCTGTCTTTAACAAGGAGTTTACTGGATGTTAATAAGTGTGAATACTGTGTCTATTCATTACGATAACTTTAAAAAGCATAATGAGAACAAGAGTATCGTATTTTGAAAATTGATGTTAGAAGCCAGGATTTTTAGATGATTGAAAATCAGCTGCTAGAGATGACTGAGGGAAAATTATTGTGGTCGCTGTATAATCTGAAGAGGCAGAAGTTGCTGTATATCGAGTCCTAATGGTCTGTATTTATAGTTTATTTCTGAGATCACCAGGGTAATTTCCTGCATTGTAAAGAATCTAAATAAACAATATTAATGCACAAATATTCTGTATGGTAAAGTTTTAGTACAAAACCTATTTTTTTTCTGTATTCCAGAGACAGAGGAGATCGGTGATGAAGAAGTTTTCTCATGGTTGAAGTGTGCAAAGGGTCAGTCTCATGAACCAGAGAATCTCATGCCAACACAAATCATCCCTGGTACAGGTAATGCTTGAAACATCAAAGGAAAAATAGCAAATTTTATATTAGTTCTGAGCAAGCAAGTGAAAAAAAATAAAGATAGGTGATGTTATAGCTGATATCTCTTCTAACATGGATTTAGAGGATACTTCCACTTGCTACAGCACAAGGGTTGAAGCAAGGTAACCCAAGATCAAGCTGTGGATTTGAAGTGCACGTCCTTCTAGTATTAGCTGTGACTTCTTGTGCTCAGCTGTTTTTAAGTTGTATTTTAAATAAATTTGTTTATCAAGGAAGAAAGAATTTTTTGGGTATGGTTTAGTTTTTTCTTCTTCTTCTCTGGCGACAGCGAGGGAAACTAAATGGTCTGTGCTGACTATTTACTTGACTGTTGGCATAAGTGGTCCTAAAAAATCACAGAACCGTGGCATGGATTGGGTTTGTAGGGACCTTAAAAGATCATTTAGCTCAAAACCCATGCCATGGGCAGGGACCACCTTCTGCTAGACCAGATTGCTGCAAACCCCATTCAACTTGGCCTTGAACACTTGAAGGGATGGGGCCAGCACAGCTTCTCTGGACAATTTATGCCAGTACCTCACCACCCTCACAGTGAATAATTTTTTCCTAATATTCAATCTAAACATACTCTCTTTCAACTTACAACCATTGTTCCATATCCTGTCCCTAGAGGCCTGGTCAAAAGTCTCTCTCTGTACTTATCATCCCCCCTGATGTACTGAAAAGCCACAAGGTCTCCACAGAGCATTCTCTTCTCCAGGCCAAACCACATCAACTGTCTCAGCCTTTCTTCGTAGGAGAGGAGTTCCAGCCCTCTCATAATTTTCATGGCCTCGTCTGAACCCACTTGAGCAGGTCCGAGTCTGTCATAGACTGGGCACCCCAGAGGTGAATGCTGAACGGGCGTGGGGAGGTGGGGTGGGGTAGAGGGTAAGAATCACCTCTCAGCCTGCTGGCCATGCTTCTTTTTATGCAGCCCAGGCTGCAGGATGGCTTTCTGGGCTGCAAGTGCATTTTTCCGACTCACGTCTAGTTTTCCACCTGGCCATGTATCCACATCTTTTCCTGCAGGGCTGCTCTCAATCCGTTCACTCCCCCACTCTGTACTGATATTGGAGGTTGTTCCAAACCAGGTGTGGGACCTTGCACTTGGACTTGTTGCACTTAGTGAGGCTAGGGTGGGCCTATTCCTTAGGCTCGCCAAGGTCGTGCTGGGTGCCAGTCCCTTCCCTCTAGAATCAGCTGCACAGTTCAGCTCGGTGTCATCCACAAGTTTGTGCAGGATGTGCTCCATCCCACTGTCAATATCATTGATGACCCAAAATAGTGTTGGTCCCAGTAAGGACCTTTGAGGGACGCCTGCTGTTACTGTTCTCCATTTGGGCATGAAGACATTGACCGTAATTCTTTTGGATGTGATCATCCAGCCACTTCCTTACCCGCTGAATAGTCCATTAATTAAACTGTATTTCTCCAATTTAGTGACAAGAGTGTTGTGGGATACCATATTGAAGGTCTTACAGAAGTATAGGTAGATTACAGCTGTTTGTCTGCCGTTGTTTAATGATGCAGTCGCTCCATTGAAGAAAGTCACTAGATTAGTCAAGTGTGATTTGCCCTTGGTGAAGCTGTGCTGGCTGTCTCTAATCTCCTCTGACTTCCATATGTTTTGACATGTCTTCCAGGAGAATCTGCTACATGATCTTACCTGGGTACTGTGGTGAGGCTGACGGGTCAGTAATTCTCAGGGTCCTCGTTTTGACCCATTTTAACAATGGGTGTGATGTTTCCCTGTTCCCAGTCCCTGGGGACTTCATCGGACTGACAGGACTTTCCAAGTATGATGGAGAGTGACTTGGCAACTACATCAGCCTAATCCCTCAGGACCCTGGGATGCATCTTATACCAGGTTTCACGGACTTTCATATGTTCCGGTTCCTCAGGTGCAGCCCTACCTCAAATACCTCAGAACAAGAAGGATGAGTGAGAGTGTGTCCAGAGCAGGGTGACCAAGATGGGGAAAAGTGTCAAGGATAACACTTAGGAGAAGCAACTGAGGTCACTTGGTTTGTTCAGCTTGGAGAAAAGAAGGCTGAAGGGTGACCCCATGACCCCATCAAAGTCTACAGCTTCCTCAAGGGGGTCAGTAGAGGGGGAGAAGGTGATCTCCTCTCACTGGTGAGCAGCAGTAGGACACAAAGAAATGGAATGCAGCTGCATCAGGGGAGGCTCAGACTCTCCTTCACTGAGGGGGTGGTTGGGCACTGGAACAGACTTTCCAGGGAAGTGGTCAGGGCACCGAGCCTGTCAGGTTCAAGGAGTGTCTGGATGACAGTCATGTGGTTTACTGTTAGGTGGTCCTTGGAGGAGCAGGGAGTTGTTCTCAGTAATCCTCCTGGTCCTCTTCCTGCTTGAGATTCTCTATGGCTCTCCAATGAGAGGAGGAACTTTATTCCCCCAGTTTCTGCTTTGAGGCTCAGGGACTTGAGAGAGGTGAGAAGAGGGAATACAACTGAAAACTGGTGGGGAAAAAAAAATTAGTGAGTATGTCGTCTTTCTGTCAGCTGTCACTTGCTCATAGGTCTTATTTAGTGCAGATGGTATGTGTTGTATACATTTTCTTTCATCTTCTTTTTCTGGCCAGGATAACTGTTGAAACCCTTATTATTCTCTGCATCCCTGTCAAATCCATTTTTGTCTGTGCCTTAGGTTCCCTGATCCCATCTCTGCGCATCCAGGCAGCATCCAGGATTATGTGTCCCTGGTTCTACTGCCGCTGCATTTCATTCTTAGATTTTTAGTTTGATCAGGAGATCCTTCTAGACCCGTGTTCTTCCCCTGCCTTCCTTATTTGTTTTTTTACGTGGAGGAATTGAGAGCACTCACACTCCTAGAAAAATGTTCTTTAAGAGCTGCGAGCTCTGTTCTGTTCCTTTGTCCCAGGAGGGCAGTTTCCCAGAGCATTCCATACACTAATTCCATAAGCAAGTGAAAGTCTGCTCTCCTAAAATTCGATGTACTTACTCTGCTCTTGATGTGGCCCGAGTCCCTCAAGATTATGAATTCCACCAGGGCCTGATCACTGCAGCCCAGGGTGCCACCAGTCTTGGCATGTCTGATTGGTTCTTTCATGTTGGTATACGACAGGTCCAGTAGCGCTTCTCTTGTGGTCGGTCTCTCTTTGTCATGGATTAAATTATCTTCAAAGCACTCCAGAATTGTCCTTGATTGCTGCAGCTTGCTATGTTGCTTTTCCAGCAGACACCAAGGTGATTGAATTTTCCCTAACCATCATGAGAGCAGGATGCTTCCTGTAGTTGAAGAACACTTTGTCAACAGGCTCCCTTTGACTGGGTGGACTGGAGTAAACCCCGGCAGTGAGGTTTTCTTTATTGGCTTGGTCCCTCATTTTTACCCATCTGTTCTCAACCTGTGTTTCAAAGACAGCTTTTTGTGGTCAGTATGTTGTTCTGTGTGGAGAGCACCTCCCCACAGTGCACCAGTTCTACAATTCATTCTGTCATGTTTCAGCAATAAAAATTAGATTGTCGCTCTCTAGTTGCACAATGACTTCTGGCTCCTTCTGCTCATTATCCAAGCTGCATGCATTAGTATGGAGTGGCCCTCCAGCTGGGCTATCACCCTTACCCCTCTTGACAGAAACATGCTCAAATTCCTTTGAGTTATTTCACAGGTGTTTCCCTGTTGCTTCCTAATACATCGGTAGCCCCTGGCTCTTGTCTGTTGCTCAAATCTGCATCTCCTTTCCCCACTAAATCTAGTTTTTAAAAGTTCTTCATATAAGTCTGGTCAATTTGTTGGTGAAGACTTTCCTGCTCTGCTTGGGCAGCTGAATCCCATCTGCTCCCCAGAAACCTGAGTTCTCAGAAGTAGATTTCTGGTCATAGAAGGTAAAAGTATTGAGTATGGTACCAGCCATGCAGCCAGGTATTCACCTGGTCAATTCATTACATCTGTCTGTGTACCAGGAGGATAGAGGTGAACACCTGTGCTCCAGATCCTTCCAGCATTGCTTCAAGGGTTATATAGCTTCTTGTGGTGGTTCAAAGTCACCTCATTGCAGTATCATTGGACCCTACATGGAATAGTAGAAGCAGATAATAATCTGTAGAATTTGCGAGGTTGGACAGGCTCTCAGTGACATTGTGAAGGTAGTGTTAGCACTGTTCAGGGGCAAGGTATTGTTATATAGCATGTGACCTTAAAGACACTTTGTGGTAACACCAAAAAAAACCTCCACCCCTTTGACAATATAGTTTAGGTCTTTTTTTTTAGATTTCTTTGCATGTGATATTAAAGATTTAACTTTATTTACAGCGCTTTACAATATTGGAGACATGGTTCATGCAGCACGAGGCAAATGGGGTATTAAAGCCAATTGTCCATGTATTAACAGACAGAACAAATCGGTGTTGAGACCAGCTGTCACTAATGGAATATCACAGGTATGTAATTTGAAGCTGAAATTACCTTGTTTGACATTTACATTTTTAAGATCTATTATGATGTTAGATTAAGATTTTAGATCCTTTAAGCTAATCAATTATGAAACAGGAATTTTACTTTCTCTGTATGTACTCTGAGTGTTTTAGTTTAGCAAAAGTCTTCTGAGTTGTCTTCTGGGGACATGAGCTGCATCTGTTATCTACCAAGTGGTTATTTGGGCTAATACTCTTATGTAGAAATGGGGTAGGAAGCCATTCGTATTGATGCTGTATTTTAAAACAAACCACTTTGAGTGGCTTGCCACATGTGCTTTTATTTTGTTGTGGTTCCTGAAGGAATATAAAGCAGTTCTGTAACTATGGACACAAAAAATCCTCCTGTAATAAGAAAAAAACGGAAAGAAAAGGAAAGAAATAAAAAATATTTGGCTTATGTTAAAAGACGACTAAAAGATGATATGGTAAGAATTCACGCCACAGTGCCAAGGTGAATACACACAGATAAGAAGCTCCTGTATTCTGCTGCTACCTAAGCATAAATGAATTTTACTGTGTGCTTATAGTAAATGGAAAAACAACAGACAAAACATTGGATATCGAAAATGTCTTCCAAATGGAACTCTTCCCTTTATTCAACATTTAGCAGTTGTTTATTTTTTTGTTTTAGCTTCCAACTGTAAATCCTAGTGCATCAGTCTCTGGAAACGAGAACGCCTTTTCCACTGGAGCAGGGACAGCGGGAGTGGGGCAAGCAGAAATGGACACTGTACCAAAATCTGAAGCAACTGATAGTAGGATAGAAGAATCTGCAAAAACAGAGACATTACCAACCAATAACACTGGGGAAATAAAGACTAACAGACCACTTTGTCCAGAAACAGCTCCATCATCAGCTTTACATTGGCTTGCAGATCTAGCAACGCAGAAAGCAAAAGAGGAAACAAAAGGTGAGCAGAAAAAATGCCTTCTGGGGTTGGTATTAAAAGATAAATGATTACATACTATTTGATTGCTATACTTGAGAGTTTTTAACCTTAAGTAGAAAAGAAAAATGTAAGTTTTTTTCCTTTACCTCCTAGAACCATTTTTTTTTACAGGCTACAGGCTTAGAAAAATGCAAAGCTGGAAAGATGATACAGCTGATATAGTCTTGTCACTCAGTTTATTTCTGTGCCACTATGTGTACTTATTCTCTGAGAAGCTGATATCCTGATGTAAAATTATAATAATTAATTTCAGATGCAGCTTTGTCACTTTATAACTGTTGAAGTAAATACAACTCTTTTGTGTCAACCCTATGTGCATTTCCAAGGAACTGAGACTAGTGTCCAGTTGGAGAGTTAGGTGAAAGCTTAGAGCATCTTTAGTACTCATTAACTGGAGTGAATACATATCCTAGATGTCAGAGGTAGCATGACTAACACAGGATTTATTCCTGTCCATATGTCTAGAAGGAACTACTTTACGTGTTGATTTTAAATGTTGGTGAATCATTTGCAAGTTTTGCATGTCTAAGTCACTGTAATATTTTGACTGCCACTAAAATTTGAAATGTTTAATATTAAAACATTAATTCAGAAAGTCAGGGAAATGTTTTTTAATTAGAACTATTAAAATATTGTGTTTGCGTGTATCAGATCTTTTTGGATCAGATCTATTGTGCTATTCAAGACTTTAGCAGCATAAGAAGGGCAAAATCTATGTCAAGTGTCTTTGATTCTCGTTGAGGTGCCTCATTCACTGTTACAGTGATAATTGACTGTTACCACAGGATTCTGTTAATATCCTATTTAATGGAAGAGGAAATAATTTCAGAAAACTTTGTGATCATTTTAACTTTACCTCTTGGGAATTTTTTCCTCTCCCCTCCCTGTAATGTTTATATTTTCTTGCAGAATCAGGATCACTGAGATCAGTGCTTAATAAAGAATCCCATTCACCCTTTGGATTAGATTCCTTCAACTCCAGTACAAAGGTTTCCCCGCTAACCCCAAAGCTGTTTAATAGCCTCCTATTGGGCCCAGTGACATCTAGCAACAAAGCTGAAGGCTCTAGCCTCAGAGATCTGCTACACACAGGGCCAGGAAAGCTTCCTCAGGTCCCATCAGACACAGGAATACCCTTTCCTCCAGTCTTTTCTGCAGCTTCTCCGGTAAGTAATTTTGTATTCCTTCAATGAGATCTGTTCTAGGGAAGAATTTTCATCTAAGTGTTTTCATAGTATTCTACTCTGGAATGTTGAAACAAATGTAATACCTCAGCAAAACTTAACCACCCCACAAATTTGTAGAGAATTTTCATGCTACTTTTCAGTTTTAGTTTACTACTGCTGAGGAGAGGCTGTTCTTTTCAAGAGACCAAGAAAATGGGTTAAATACAGCCTATAACTTGTTTAGTTGATAATTGGCATCCCTACAAAAGCTCGCTTTAAATTCCACATCTTTAAAAATACTGTAAGAGCATACCACAGGAAAACCAACAAAAACTTAGTAGTAAACCAATTCCTTAAACCTACGTGTACTTGAAAGGCATTTGAGCTAGAATATACTTGGGCAGGATCTGCTGCTCCAGCTGGATCACTACAAATCTATGGGGCCTGATGGGATCCATCCGAGAATCTTCAGAGAGCTGCTGATGTCATTGCAAAGCCTCTCTCAATGAGTTTCCTGCCGTCTTGGGAATCTGGAGAGGTCCCAGCTGACTGGAAGCTAGCAAACATTGTCCTGATTTTCTGAAAGGACAAAGAGCAGTAGCTTGGAAACCACAGGTGTGTCAGTCTCATTCAAGTGTCCAGTGAAATCATGGAAAAGATTATTCTGGGAAGTATTTCTTCTATCTGGAGTACAATGCCAGCATGGCTTTGTGTGGGTGAAAGTCCTGCTTGTTGAACGTGATTTCCTTCTATGAGAGGGCCACCTCATTCACCTAGGAAAGCCAGTAGATGAAATCTTTCTGGAAGTAAATTTCTGGTGTCTCTCTCAGTATCCTTCTGGACAAGATGTCAGCAGACAGCTGAATAGCCACATTTGGACAACGTGCTCAGGCACAGGGTGGGATTCTTGTTGCGTCCTGTGCAAGGCCAGGAGTTGGACTCAATGATCCTGATGAGTCACTTCCAACTCAGCATAATTTGTGGTTCTGTGAGTTTAAGGTGTAGTTGCTATTTCTGAATGCCTTTTTTGAATAAGGGTAATTCAATCCATTTTTTGAAAAAGCCCTGGACAAATCAATGCTATTTGAAGTGGTTAGAAGCATTTAGTTTAAGAAGGAGGATAGATTCTGTGGAATTTATCAACGCTTAGCTCTTTTTGGTGAACACTTTTTCCAAAATCTTAGGCAGATAGAGTAAGAAGGAAGATGAAATGGCTTGTCTTATAGCAGATTTTTTTTAACTCTCTGCCAGGCAGACTGGCTGGCACTTTCATAATAGTTCATGTTGGTTGGTTTTGGTAGAGGGAACTGTACATGAAAATATGGTGCTGCTACAGGAAAGTGAATCCAAGAATACTTCTGCCTATCATCACTGAGTACAGGTGAAGAAATTGTGGTCACTTTTAAACCAACTTACTCCTTCAAGGCTTGAGATAGCCTGTCTGAACTTGTATCCCTGTCCTCGCAACTCTATGCATTCTCTCACCACATCTAATCAGATCCATTGTGTGATGTATTTTTTCACTTTTCTGACTTCATTTTTAAGACCATCCAAAGCGGATGATGTTATGATCTAGTCTTATTTGGGTAACATGGGCTGTAGAAAAGGAGTATAATTCCAGGCAGCAGTAGAGAGTGGAATCAGACTAGCAGTGGGACAGAGCCTCTTAAAGGACCCTAGGGTCCTGGAGGACAACAAGCTGTGCCTGGGCCAGCACTGCACAACTGCAGCTGCAAAGGCAAACAGTCCTTGGCTGTATCAGGAGGAATGAAGCTGGAGCACATCAAGGAAAGTGGTTATTTAATTCAGGCCCTGTTGGCCTACACCTGGAACACTGTTTCCAGTTTTGATTTCCCCAGGTGAAGAATAACAGTGAAAACTTGCACAGGATCCAGTGAAGTGCCATGAAGAATGATTCAAGCGTTGAAGAGCTTGACACATTTGGAAAGGTTCTAGAAAATGGTTCTCTTCATCCTAGAGAAGAGAATGCATTGGGGATTTGATCAATCTTCCCATATCTCAGAGGTGGTTGTAGGGAATATGGAGGTGTATATATATATGGAGGTACTCCTTTCAAAAGGATGCATGGTTAACAGGGCAAGGGGCAACACCAGTTGCTTCAGGAGAAATTCTGTCTTGATAAAAGAAAAAATACTCCCTTTACATTCAAACAGTGGAATGGGCTACCCTGAGAAGTTAATTAATCTCCTTCCCGGTGAAGTTAAAAGTTTGGCATGACCCAGCCCAAGGGAACAAAACCTAGCTAATTTCAACAGAAATTTTCCCCAGATGATCTCTAGAACTTCTATTGGACCTAGACTCTTCTACAATTCCATAAGTATTTTTTACTGAATTAATATATTCAGTAATTAATAATGTTATGGTTTAGGTTGATAGCTCTATTTTTGGTGAATTTTTTTATTTATTGAACTTAAGTTTTTAAGAAGATGGGACTTTTTGGGAGGGGGGTGGGAGTGATGTTGATTGGTTTGTTGAGATATTTTTTTTTCTCTTGAATGAGAAGGTTTTTGCTACCAGAAATCTATCCCACTCCTGCCCCCTCCCACAAATGTGTGAGTTAGAGATCCAGTGTGTGTTTATCTTCTGTTGAATATATGAAATATATTTAGTATCTTTAAGTATTTGCTATAAACAAGGTCTGTAGGCAGGCTTTTTATTTTTTTGAAGTTAAAAGAAAATTTAAAATTGTGTTCCTTACCTGTTACGAATTTTAAACACCCCTTGAGTTTTAAATATCCCTTCAGGAGCGTGGCAACCAGACCCAGAGAGTCCATCTACTAGTGGTTCCATTGACACACAGGAAACACTTTGTCCTCTGTCTGTCGGTGTTTGCTTAGTGTTCGCGTATCCCTCAGCTTACGTGTCCCAAGGTTAAATTCACTTCCTTAGTAATGGAATGAGGAAACTCGGGAAATAGAGTTGAGGTATTAATGAAGTTAGGAAAAATATGAACTATTTTTAATATCAAGGTAGATGAATTTTGATATTTAAAGTTTTCTATTTTATGTCTGCATAATATTTCTCTGGGTAGCCTTTAGTTGTTTATTTTAACTTTTACCATAGTAAACCAGATATTTCTGTTCTTACTGGGATACATGTCTGTCTCTGAGCCAGTTTGTTTCTGATGCATGTTTTCCTGGTAGCAAGGTGTCTGTGACTAAAGTCTGAAGGGAGAGCAGATATATGTTAATACTTATACTGTTGCAAGACTAAACTTACCTCCGCATTTACATCTTCTAGGGGGTCAAAGGTAAAGCCAGCCTGCCAAACTTCTTGGACCATATCATTGCTTCCGTGGTGGAAAATAAGAAGACGTCTGATGCTGCAAAACGAGCTAGTAATTTAGCTGACACACAGAGAGAGGTGAAGGAAATGGTAATGGGATTAAATGTGCTGGATCCACACACTTCCCACTCTTGGCTGTGTGATGGTAGACTTCTTTGCCTTCATGATCCCAGCAACAAAAACAACTGGAAGATCTTCAGGGAATGCTGGAAACAAGGCCAGGTGGGTGATAAGTATCCAACCCTTGCTGCTTATAAGTGTCCTGAAATTGCAGTCTGTACCTTGGTAAACACAGTCTGTTCAAACTTTGGCCAGTTACTCCTGAGTAAATATGGTGAATTAATATTTCAGCTGTAGCTCTATAAACAGGGGACACAGCAGCCCTGTTCACTCTATGCTATATTGACTCAAGCCCGTGTGCTCGTGCATATTGAGCTTTTCTCAGCCTACTATCATAAGAATGTTTGCTGTCAGCCATTTTAGTTGTAGTGTGCTTTGTGCTGAACCTGCTCTGCTCTATTACAGCCCAGTAGTGAATCCAATGATTTCCTTTGTGCACCTTACTATTTACCCCACACTTGATGCTTTATAGCCTCAGGGAAAGGTTCATTCATTCCAGCTGCAGCATGTGCAAGAGCGAAAATGCTGCATGCAGTAGTCTACTGAATTCTGGATGTACTTGGTACAATATCTCACCCTAAATCCTAGTGGGAGCCCAAGTATTGTTCTGGACTCAGCAACTCATGCATGGAGCACGTGGATTGTCTGAGGTCCATCAAGTGGTTAGGCCTTCAGGCAACAGACTGTACCTTAGACTTGCTTTCAGCATAGCCGCTTTTTCAGATGTCAGTCTGTAGTGCTGCAGTTTAGCCTCCTCCAGAGAGTCAGTAAGATCAGCCTGGTCAGACAACCTGAATCTTAAAAAATGGGTGAGTAATTGCTGCTTCAAGGGAAGTGCACCCACTTTAACAGGATGATGTCCATTGCTGTTCAAACTGTATTCTTGGCACTTGGTTCTGCAGCTGCCTCTAACACAGTTACCTTCACTAACTACTCAGAACTGAGACCATTGTTGGTACACCATTAGGTCCCTCATCATCTTTTCTGGAGAATTGCTTTTTGTCAGCTAATCTGTTGTTGCAGTGCTAATGCACTTGGCTGTCACATTCCATACTTATTTTTGCTTGTTCACAAGATACTGAGGTGTGGTGGAGGAACAGGCTGCATGTACCTGTTTTGACACTCTATTCCTGACAGAAGTAGAGTATTTTTCATTTAAGTGCAGCCTGTCCCATGGAACTGCACATTCTCTGGGTTCCCTGGGCACAAGCACAACTAGCACATGGCCGTGAGAACTGCAGGGACGACTGTTGTGCCACCAGCTCCATTCCTGTTCTTAATTCCTCTGGACGGTTCCTAATAGTTGGAGGAAGGTACTGTGCTGCACACCCTCACTTGTCTGACTAGAAACTTCATTGACAGCTTCCCACTAAGTGCAGTAGCCTTCCTGTCCTGACTTTTTTGGGGTGCATAAGAATCTCCTTTTATTTTTTATTTTTCATCCTGTTATATTTTTCTGATTTACAAGGGATTTCAGATCATTCTTTTGCAGTGCTGTGGTGTCCATCATCTGCTTTCCTTTGCAAAGAGCTTCTTAGTTTCTGGTTAGTATACTTTGATAATTTTCTCAACACTTTCTGTCAGGAAATATTACTAGGAGGATCCTAAATGTCTTGGGAATGCCTACAAAAAATGTGCTTGTCAGTTTCTTTGCCAGTGAGACTGGTTAATCACTGTGTGCAAGATGCTGCTTGTGACCATGGGGCTCTTGACTGGTAATGAGCCTTGAGAGATGGCTTATGGAGTGTAGTGACGTGATCCCAGATCTTGTGTCCAATGTGTGGCTTGCGCTGTGCACACACCCTGAGGCTCTGGCTGCAGCTGCCATGCTCGTGTACTCTTTGTGACCTGCTGTTTTAGGCTTTGCCCCAGGTTATGCTGTTGATGCTTGTGGATCATTTTATCATTCAGGGGACCCCTTGAACAGGAACAGAGTGGGCAAGTCCTTTGCTCATTCAGCAATCCTTGAGGTGGTTTTGCAGTCATTGAAATTTCCTGTTGAAATGTGAAAAGGAATTGAAAAACCTCCCTTGTTCCTGCATAAGAGAGAGCATGTGACCCAGGCAGGTGTTACTGTCTCAACAAGGTTAATTTAAACAGAATTTCTTCAAAAGCAGAGACTCTGTCAAGAAACTGTGCTCTGTCACAGTTCTTCCTTGGCCTACATCCTCCCGTATATCCCAGCTGCACCTCTAAAAGTGAAGTGAAAGACCATTAATTCTACCACCATTCCTCAAATCCTCTTCCTATTTTGTGGTTTGGAAAAGGTTATTTGGAAAAAAACCCTTCTGCACCCTCCCCAGCACAAGAAATGCACACTGGACACTAGATCTGTGCTATATGAAGATCTTGGCTATGGTGGCATCCCAAATTGTTAAAAGAGAAAATTCTTTTCCCTTAATGCTTAGATAATAAATGGCACTTTTTCAGTGTCATTCAAAAAGAGCAATATTTTTTGAGTCCTTTGTCTTAGAAATTTTCAGAAATACGTTAAACTCTGTCTTATCCCAGAATTCACTGAGACTGTAAGAGTAATTCTTGCTGAAATTGCTTTTCAAGAGCATTTTGCTCTCCTGAAAATGGATGTTGCTCATCTGGGGATACTGTTAGGATTCTCATCCTATATAACCTGGTATTTTCTGAATTTTCATGCTAGGATTTATCTTTTTTGAGACGTTGAAAATTTGGTATGGTACTGGAGCCTTTTGTTGTTGTTGTTGTTGTTCTCTCCCTGTAGTTTGAGAGCACATTGGGCAGGAGATGTCTACTAGGCAAGTCCACTGTCATTTTATCTTGGAGCCCTATCTGTGTTCTTCACTAGAATATTTTCTTTCTTTCGTGGCAAATTTGCTGCTTAATAGTTAGATGGGTTCTACTAAGTTAAGTAGTTTGGTTGTTTTGGGGTTTCTTTTAATTGCTATTTACAGGTGGTCATGTGAATACAGCAGGGATCAAAACATCATTATTTTTCTGTACTGGGGGCAGCTGGTTTAGCCATCAGCTTAAAGTCTACCAGGCAATGCTTTCTACACATCCTATTGTTTTACTCATACATGATCTCTAGTGTTTGTTGTAGAATATGTCTAAACTTTTTTATTGCCTTAATGTTACCATTTTTGCTGGGATGAGGGATTATATTAAGATTTGAGATTGCTGTATTTGCTTCGTTATCTTAGGGAGGTTGGCTGCTTGTCAGGGTGTCACATTTAGGGCATAGTGAAAAGACTACCAAAGTTTGTCTATCCTTCAAAC
Source organism: Polioptila caerulea (assembly GCA_013397295.1). Taxonomy (NCBI): domain Eukaryota; kingdom Metazoa; phylum Chordata; class Aves; order Passeriformes; family Certhiidae; genus Polioptila; species Polioptila caerulea. The sequence continues at coordinate 295,356 of VYXF01000362.1, forward strand.
ATGTGCCCTCTGCTGCTTTTCTATATTTGCACACATGGTGCTGCTGAGGAGACCACGACAGTATCAAGAGTGACTGTATGGCTCTGGGAGTAATAATCAAGGCCATGGATCCCTCATGGTTTTCTTACTCCTCCCAGTGAGGGATAGGGGAGTGAAGAGATCCCCCATATCAACCAGAGTTTGCATAGCTGGTTTTAACCAAGAGGACTTTATGATTATGGGAACCTCTTTGAGAATTACTTGGAAGAGATAGCATCCATCTAAGCAAAAAAAAAAAGCATCTTTGCCAACAGGCTGGCCAACCTTATGAGGAGAACTATAAGCAGGAACAGGGGAGGGATAGTATGACCAGTCATCAAGGAAGGAATTAGTTGATTGATTTGGCAAGCAAGCAGTGTGAGGTGATATGAGCAGGAGTAATCCCATACTCACGAAACCAAGTATGAAAGATGTCCACCTCAAGCATATGCATGTAAGTAAGGACCTGTGTGCATCACAGCATTGTGAAGAAAGCTCTCACACCTTTTCTGGGAATTCAACATGACTAGGTGTCTTTCTGAAGTACCTGAGCACTAATGCATGCAGCACATTGAACAAACAGGAGGTAATAGTATGCAGATGCACAGCCGTGGTCTCACTGGTATGACAAAATGGTGGGATAGCTCATATGCAGCTGTAGTATGGGAAGGAATAAGTAGAGGCTGTTCAGGAAGGACAACACAGGAATGACAGGCCAGGAAGGTGAGGAGGGAACACTGTTGTTTTTGTGAGGGAGAAGCTAGAATGCTTGAAGCTGTGTAGGAGCTGATTGATGAGCCATCCAAGAACTTAGGGGCCAGGATTAGTGAGCAGAGTAAAATGGACAACATTATGGCAAGTATCTGCTACAAATCAACTGACAATAAAAACATGATAAGGCTATCTTCAGAAAACTGGAGGAAGCCATGTGTGTTCACAGTTCCTGGGCCTTATGAGGCCACCCTGATACCTGCTGGAGGAACAACACAACAGGTCACAAGCAGTCCTGAAGTTTTCTGAAGTGCATTGATGTCAATGTCCTGAGACAGCTGATCAAGGAAACAGCTAGGGAAGGGTGCTTGTTCTGGACCTTGTGCTTTCACGCAAGGAAGAAAACTGGTTGTTTTTATAGAGATACGAGGCACCTTTGGCTGCAGTGACTATTAGATGGTGCCATTCAGATCAAGATTCTGAGAGGAGGAAGCAAAGTAAAAAATCATGATCGCAAATCTGGGCTTTGGGAGAGCAGGCTTTCAACCTTTCAGATACTTGCTTGGAGGAATCCCATGGGGATATGGTCGTGAAGAGAAGAGGAGCTCAGGAATACTGGTTGACTCACACTTAACCTGCCTTGTAGCCTTCTGTGATGAGATGACTGGCTTGGTGTCTGAAGGGAAAGTACTGGGTGTTTTTTATCTTAACTTTAATAAAGGCTTTTTACACTATCATCATGTCATCAGAAAAAGTGAAGCACAGACTTGGTAAGTGAGCACTGTGATGGACTTAAAACTGACTGAATACCATGTGTGAGAACACTGTCACTAGTGGTACATCATAGGGAGTCACTTTTGGGGTGAGTAGTACTTGTCATGTCACTAGTGACCTAGATGGGATAGGGTTCATAGACCCTTAGCAAGTTTACAGACAATACAAAACTAGGAGGAGTGACTGATACGGCAGATGGTTCTACTGCTGTTTAGAGGGTCTGAACAGGCTGGAGAATTGGACTGAGAAGAATCTGGTGATATTCAGTAGGGGAAAATGGGAAAATGTAATGTCCTGTACATCAAGCAGTTGCTGAGAAGCAACCGTTTGGAAAGTAGTTTTGCCTAGAAGGGTCTTGGGGTCCCAGTGGGCAAGGGACTCACCATGAGCCAAGAATGTGTTCTCATGACAAAGTCCCCTTACTATGTTCAGTTCTGGGCTCCCCAATTCAAAAGAGTTGTGGACTCACTAGAGGAAGCCCAGCGAAGGGTCACAAAGATGATGAAGGGACTAGAGCATGACTTAGATGAGGAGAGGCTGAGCAAGCTAGGACTGTTCAGCCTAGAGAAAAGGCTCAAGAGAGTCTGGGGAGGAAATCTTAAGAAGAGGGAGCTTGGCTCTTCTTGTCAATGCCCACTGACAGGACAAGTGGGAGTGGGTGCAAGAAGTTCAGCCTCAACACAGGAAGATACTCTTTTTCAGTGTGAGGGTAGTCTTTTCCAATCTAAATGTTTCTGTGGGGTTTTTTGCTTGTTTCATTTCCCTGAAATTCACAGGAGTAAAGTAACAACCCCTTTTTGTTTTCTTAAATCTCACTCTTCTGGAGTTGAGGTTTCATTGCTGCCTTCTAGAACTTAATGGCTGTGTTGCATTGTATTTGAAAACCAAGGCCATTTGTTATCCTCAGAGTTGGTATTTTTTCCATTAATTTCTGAATCAATAGTTATCCTCACTTAGGGACTAAAATCGAAAGTAAGCCATTTAGAGGCCATTGGACAATACAAAGGGAACTACAGTTAATTATTTGAGTGTTTTTAAGCAGCATAACTTTGAAGTTGCTTGTGTATAGCTCTGTAGGTATCTTTGCCTAACACACTGATACCACATCTAGGGACCTCAGTGCTTCTCAGGATTGTGCTGAGCTCTTCATGTGAATAAACCAGGACCCACCACCACATCATGGTTAACATCCAGGGCACAGCAGTAGAATTAATTCAAACTGGTATAGCCTGGGGAACTGCCATCTGAACATAGGTAGCAGTTACTAAAGCTAGAGCTTTTCAGGTGGGAATAGTCTATGTGCAAGTTTACTTCGTACCCTCTTTGTTTTCTCTCAAGCTTGGTAACTCCTTTGAGATGGCAGGGTGAGCAGAACTGGAAAAGTTTTAGCAGTGTTGGGAGGATTGTCTGGTATACCTTTCCCAGTTGTTGTCAGTTTAGCAAATGCTTTGAGTGTTTATGGGGACAGGCCACTGAAATATCTGTGTGGAATATATGTACAGCATTAGCCTAAGCATCTTAAAACTCATTTTGCAAGTTGAACAGCTTTTTTTTCCACTACTTTGTTTTATCTTGCAGAATTAATGTTGATCTGTGGGTATATATAAATAAGGAGTGAAATAAGTAGACAGTTCATATTGAAATACGAAAATTTCACATGAGAAGGCTTTAGTACAAATGTTGTTTGTAGTGGTCGTTGCACTTGTGCTTAAGAAAAAGGACAGGTGATGGGATTCTACACCTACTCTACTGCCACAGGTGGATTGAGCCTGTCTGGCTGCCAGACCCCTCTACCCAGCTGCTTTCTCACTCCCCCATCTCAACAGAACAGTGGAAGAAAATCAGGTGAAGAAGTTTCTGAGTCAAGATAAAGCCAGGGAGATCCCCTACTGATTGCTGTCATGGGCAAAACAGGTTTAACTTGTGATAACGGAGTTGAATTTATCGCCAGTTAAAAATAGAGTAGGATGGTAGAGAAGAAAGACAAATCAGTAAACACCTTACCTCTCTCCCCCTAAAGAGATGATGAAGGGACTTCATCTTTTTCCTAAAGGCTCAACTTTACTCTCTCTCATCTCTAACTATTCTACCTCCTTCCTGCCACAACCCCTGGAGTGACCCAGGGAGGATGGTGGGGGTTGTGGTCAGTTTATAGCATTCTGTCTGCTGGACCTTTCTCCTCACACTTTCCTGCTACTTCAATGTGGAGTTCCTCTCACAGCATGCTATCCTTCACAAATGAGTCGTCTCCATGGGCTGCTCCAGCATGGGTCCCCAGTGGGCATTTTTTGCTAGAAAGCTTGCTTATTAGTGGGATTCTCCCTACAGTTTCTGCCAGAGCCTGCTCCAGCATGGGCTCTCCATGGGCTTCCTCCAGCGAATATCCCTCTGCTGCAGTGCAGGATCCTCTGTGGACTGCAGGTGGATCTCTACTTCACCATGGTCCTGCACAGGTTGCAGGGGACAGCCTGCCTCACCATGCTCTTCGATGGGCTGCGACCACCTCCTCCATCACTGACTGTGGTGTATGCAGAGCTGTTTCTCTCCCTTCCCCCTCCCTGCCAGCCATGTGTTGTGTGTCCCCCCATCTTTCTCTCTCATTCTCTCTCTCGCACACACACGCACAGGCATCAGCTGTGGAAACCTTCTTACCCTTTCTCATTATCACAGAGATGCCACCAATTATGGGCTCAACTTTGGCCAGTGATGGGTATGTTGAGCCAGGTGGAACCATCTGTCCACCATGGGGCAGCTCCCAGCCTCCTCTCACAGAGCCTATACCTGCTGCAAATGTCTTGCCATGGACACCTAACGCACTTGCTGTGGCAAGGCTAATCCAACGCCGCTTCTAAGGCAACTGCACATGGCGTGGAACTAAAGTTTGCTTTGACTCTGGTTATTTGCTTGATGCACAAAAACCAGACATGGATGAAAATAGATTTGTGGTGTCTTTTGTATGGAGCCAGGAGTCTTGGCTCTCTTAAGAAAGTTTGGCTGCATGTGTAAGAAATTTGGTTATGGTGGAGTAAGCATTCATCTTTGTATTCTCAGCCCGTGCTGGTATCTGGTGTCCATAAGAAGTTGAAGTCAGAGCTTTGGAAACCAGAAGCTTTCAGCCTGGAATTTGGAGATCAAGATGTAGATTTGGTGAACTGCAGGAACTGTGCCATAATTTCAGACGTGAAAGTGCGTGACTTCTGGGATGGCTTTGAGATAATATCTAGTAAGTAATATTTATGGCTGACAAGTTTAACTGAGCAGTCTGTCTTGCTATCTTCAACTCTTCATTTTCCACCTATTTTTCCTAAAAAATAAAGAAAAAATCTAAATACCTATCAGTCTCATCCAGAGAAGCCATTGCTCCTTACATGTAGCACACCCTAGAAAATGCTTTATTGGTGAAGATCAGGCAGGACTGTCCAAGAGAATTGTCTGTACTTTTTTTTTTACTTTTCCTTGTGAAATTAATCCTGAGTTACCGTTTTAAAGACAGTAAGTAATGTGTCTACCTTTACTCTCCTTTCAACCTCTATTTTTATTGTAAAACTAAAGGGAACCTGCAGAGCTAAAATGGATGGAGACTTTTGATACTGAAACTTGGATTTGGTGGAATATATCAGTCAAGTAAATTTGACATTACAAATAATTTTTGTAGTAGATCATCTGTGAGTACAAATACAAATTTATATTTATTATGAATAGCAATGCTATATGTGTGCTTCACATGATAAAACATTATTTAATACTGCAGTTCTTTGAGAAAACCTTCTGTCAAGTGCAGATGGGGAAACTAACCAGGTGAAATTTCTGGGGACATAATGGGTCAGGTTAAAGAGCTTCTGAAAAGCAGAGTTCTCCATTTTAGATTGTATATACCTAGATCTGAGTGGTCTTATAGTTACGGATGTTAGAGCTGTAAAAGTTCATTGCAATGTTGCTGATTTTAGAGTTGTGTATAAAATGTTTTCTGTATTTATTGCTGTGTGCATATTTCAGAAACGGTGAACTGGATGACTTAATGAAATGTTCATTCAGCAGTCAATGAAATGACAGATTTGCAGACCAAGAATATTCCGTTCCTAATCATTTTCCAATCAAAGAACTCCCAGCTTTTGACTTTTTTTTGTTAATATGGGTAGTACAGAGTATTATATTTTGTACTGTTAAATTTCATACTGATTTTGTTATTAATCATAAATAAATGGTCTTGGAGGATATAATGGTGTGATCTTTGTGTGTTGACAGTAATTGGGAGAATTCACAAAGTCTTCATTTTTGTGCTGGGATCATTCATGAAAAATTGTGCATTTGTATGGGTCAAGTTATCTTTGAGAAATGTTACTTGTAGTTTGTCTTCAGACAGATAGGCTTCTTTCTGCAAAATCAGCTTTTGACTTCTCTTTTAGCCAAGCCTTTACCACACTATATATGAGAAATATTAGTGACCTAGGTTGGAAAACCTTATCACTTTTGATAGTTTCTTTTAAATACATTTTATTTAGAGTTTCTTCAGCTGTTTTCAATTCCTAATATAAATAAGTATTATTTGCTACTAGTCCAGAGATTTCACATGCTAATTCTTAAGAAAACTGTTGGCAAATTACCTAATGTCTCTGACTTCTCTGAATTATGTGAATTCTAAATTTTTGAAATATGTAGCTGGCTCCCACCCTCACATTAAGTTACCAAAGAGATGTAGAACAGCCAATGACTTTGGAGGTGTTACTGAGATTATTCTATATGATACTTTAATTAATTTTAATCTTTTGATGTTTCTTTTAATACTTTTGGGCTCAAAGTGGACTTTTGAAAGATCTGACTTGTTGTTTTGATCCTTCTTACACCTGCTTTTCTTTGCTGATGAGATATTTTCTGGGGCTTGTCCAGTTTCCTGTAATTTGTCAGATCTATATATTTTCATGCAGGTAGTTCTTCACTCTCTCCTTTCTGAATAGCCTCCCTACAAGCTGCATCTTGTTTAGAACAAAGATCCTTGATGAGTTCAAAATCTTGAATATGGGAAGTTGTGAAACATCTTTAAATTCAAGTCCTTGAGCTTTTCAGTTCACTCACCTCTCTAAAATATGTAGCTTATCAAAGTTTATCTTTAAATTAGTCACTTCAGTTTACCTATCTGCAGTTCTTAATTCCTTTTAAAATACTTGCTTATGTTGCAAACTCAGGCTGTCTTCTGTAGCCTGTTGATGTGTAGCGCAGATGTGATTCACAGATCTCCAAGTCCTAATTTCTTAGACATGCTTTCTCTTCTGATGCTGTCAGGAGCTCTGCTAAATCAGTTTGGCTATCAGTCCTCGGTAAGGCAGGAAGCAGTGAAGGTTGTTACTCTCTGGGGAAATGGGCATGCTAAAGTGTTAAGACTGCTGTATACCTAGTTTTTCAATTGGTGGCCTCATGAAGAATTGTGAAAAATATGGTAGAAGAGTGAACTTTATTTTTCTCTAAATGTTACAGTGAGTTCTAAGCTACTTGTGTGCTACTTCAGATAGATTCTCTTAGCCCTGAGATTTAAGGTAGACCTAAGATCTGAGGTAAAACAGCAGTTGATATCGTCAGTGCTGTCATAGCATACATCCACTGTTGCATATGTAATGCCATCCTTCTGTTTCCAGTCAGGGCTCATTGTAAAACTCCTAAAGTAAAGAACAAATGTTTGGTTTTGGCACTCTGCTAATTTGAGTGCCTTCAGCAAAGAAGAATTAAAAAAACTAAAGGCTGTCTTCTTTTGTGACCACCTGCCCTTTAGCTTTTTTGAATGTGATGTACCGTGGTTTCTTGCTTTACACTGGAGTTGGGGTTGATTTCAGAAGAAGAACCAATAACTTTAATTTTACAGACATATCACTTCTCTTGAAATTAAAGATAAAACTCCCTTAGATTTTGGTAAAAGGAGTGAGGAAGAATGCTTTGGAAAGGTTTGTTTTTGAAGCTGAATAAAAACTATTCTAAAACTTAGCAGCTGTGCAAGATCTGTCAAACTTCTGCTGTAGGTGATTATATCTATATCTATCTACATTATATCTACATCTATATATATGTAGTTGATAAACTGTTGCTGGTTATACTGTGATATTACTTGGAAGCCCAAAACAAAACCAGGATCCATTTTACTGTGCATTGTAAGAGGTACAAAAACCCTTACAGTTTTAACAAGGTAGTGGGCTGTGGTAAAAAGATATTACATGGAGAAATCTTAATTTGTTTCTTGCAGAGCGACTCAGGTCAGATGATGGTCAGCCAATGGTACTAAAGTTAAAGGATTGGCCTCCAGGGGAGGACTTCAGAGATATGATGCCTACAAGGTAAGTAACCTTTAGTGTCAGTGCTGACAGGACTGTTGTAGGTGCCACAGGAGAATAACCAGCCTTTGTCTGTCTTTGCTCTCTAGGTTTGAGGACTTGATGGAAAATCTTCCTCTTCCTGAATATACCAAGAGAGATGGCAGACTGAATTTGGCTTCTAGGCTGCCGAGCTACTTTGTGCGTCCTGACTTGGGTCCCAAAATGTACAATGCGTACGGTACGTGAGTATAGTTCTGCTGATCCTAGGTTTTGCGACTCTTTATTACACTTAGGGCAAATGCAAGGCTGTGGCATTAGTCAGAACTCAGTGCTTATCCTAGAGCCTGCTGTTACTGCTGTTACTTTTTTTTTATTTAGTCCTGCAAACTGTTTTTACATTAGCCTTCTCTCTATCAGATGTGCCCTTGTCTGTCTTGTATATCCAAGAGATGTACATACAGTAAGTTAAGTTTGCAGACAACTTTTAATACATATAACAGGCATAATACCAGTACAGGGTTCAAGGAAAAGTTTGCATCTTTATGAGAGCAACTGTAGTGTTTATGAGGAAAATTACCCACCTTCTGGGCACTTCAACCTGTTTCTGGTCTGTTATGATAGGTACTGTTTGGTGAGTTGAGTTCCTAACTTCAGAAGCTTGTATTTTAAACAGAAAATAGATAAATACAATGCTAATCCTAAAAATTCTTGTGGGCACACTTCTGTTAGTGTTTGCTGATTCAAACAGGTTTTTTTAATGTTCTAATTCCCTGCTATGTTACTTGTGAGAGACGGTTAAGCAAAAGTAGAAAGAGAGGGTGCCATTGAAGGGCCAGAGGAAAAAAAAAGGGAACATGTTAATAAGAAGGTCAAAGAATTAAGAAGCAGACATTTGAAATCTTTCTCTATTACTTACAGTCACTTGAGAGGTGTAAGTTCCTTCAATGTGCAAAGGTACAAGCAGGTGTTTTTCCTTACTGACTTGTCATCTGAATCATTAATGATGAGTTGATCACTATCTGCTGTGAATTCAACTAGTCGTGAATTTTACAGCTTAGTATGAGAAAAAACAGCTGGAAGCTTATACTTCTAACAAACAGTCCCTTGACTTGCTGCACACAGTAGGATGGTAATGCCACTTAAAGCAGTTCTCTCATGCCTCCCAGCAGAGGACACTTGCTTTGTGCTTATGATAGCTAAATTCTTTCGTACAGACTGTATGTCTTTATGATGACTCTTAGACAAAATTTTAAAGTACAAGTTCTGCCTTTGGTGTTAAAATGCTTGTTTTCACATGACTTGAGTAAACTAGGTTTGCTGCTTGTTTCCTGTAAAATTGAAATACTAGTTATTGGTAAACTTTTTACTTACGCTACACACGACATGAAGATACCTATTTCGGTTACTGTTTGACTTTGGTTTCTGCTGTCATTGCTGTACAAAGTTAGCTGTCCAGACAAGAGATTAGTCACAGAATTTGATTTTGTTTTGCACTCTGTTATAGGCTTAATTACTGCAGAAGACAGACGAGTTGGTACCACAAACCTGCACTTGGATGTGTCCGATGCTGTTAACGTCATGGTGTATGTTGGGATTCCCATTGGGGAAGGGACCCATGATGATGGTAATGCTTAAGGAAAGCTGTTTTCTGTACACTAAAAATCAGCTGTGTGTGTATGAAGATTGTACCTTTTATTGTTTAGCTTGCCATATCTATGATACATAATTCAAATATACAAGGCAGTTTGCTACATTTGCAGCACATAATTAAAAGTGGACTAATGCTTCATTAGTTTCCAACTGTGGGAGCAGCAGAGTTTTGCTAGAAATTAGGTACATTCCTGAAGAAAGGAGAAGAAAGAGTAACTTATTACCCTTACTTCTCCTTGTGTTTGAATAATTGTAACTCAGTTTAAATTCATGACTGAGCTTTGTGATTAGCTTTCAATTGACACATACCCTGAATTCTGTTAAAATTAAGCTTGATGGGCTTAGAAAGGGCACTGTAGGATGCAGCAGTTGCAGTGTGACTGAATTTAGTAGCTCAATATGCCCCTTCCTCTTCTCTGTGTCAAAAATGAGCAGCTTTGTAATCATGTTGCTTTTACATGGTTTCCCCTTTCAGAGGTTCTGAAAACAATTGATGAAGGAGATGCTGATGATGTAACAAAGCAGCGAATCCATGAAGGAAGAGAGAAACCTGGAGCATTGTGGCACATCTATGCTGCCAAGGATGCTGAAAAGATACGGGAACTTCTCCGGAAGGTATGCTGCCTACAAAGAAAGCTTGAGCTTACAGGGTTCCTTGACTAGCTTGCTTATGGCAGTTGAATGATACAAATTGCTATCAACATCAAGTGCATAGGTATTGCACTTCTGTCTATGAGGGCAATTGATACTTAACTATGTTCACAAGTTTTCAGCCTGGTTGCTATTTAAGACCTTAATGACCTTCATGAAAATAATGTTCTTCCTTGAAATAGTTTGTTAGGGGTTTTGGTACAGACCAGTTTGTGAGCTAGCAATATCAAGGTGCTGTGTCATGGTTTCCCTCCACCCCATATCTTGGCCCTAGGTTGGAGAAGAACAAGGCCAAGAAAATCCTCCGGATCATGACCCCATTCATGACCAAAGTTGGTACTTGGACCAGACCTTACGTAAGAGACTGTATGATGAGTATGGTGTGCAAGGCTGGGCAATAGTGCAGTTCCTTGGTGATGCCGTGTTCATTCCTGCAGGTGCTCCCCACCAGGTAACTATACGAACTCTAGGCCATGTTGACAAATAGAACTCAATTTGAGGCACAAGAGAGCTGCAGCTTTAAAATAACTGGTAATTAATATTGCGCACTTAAGGTTTCTTTTTCTACATGTGCAGTTCTTATGTTACTAAGAGTTATGTGAATATTTGAATGATGTGTACATAAATGTGATGAAATTACAGGGCAAAAAAAAAGCTGGGGTGAATGGAGGGAAAACATTTCTGTGAATTTCTGTGAAACTTCAGCCAAGGAAACCAAATTCAAAGGTTAAGAGAACTTGCATTAGGGAACGCTGATGTAAATGGGAGAGCAGGAAGTCTGTTAGATGTCATGTATTTTGTTATGGTTTTACTATTAGATGCAACTCTTGTCAGTTTCTAGTTTTGATCAGCAAATGTGGCAGAGCCTAAATATATGGTGGGGTATCGGGGGTTTTGGGAAGTTTGGTTTTTGGTGGCTTTTGTTGTTGTTTCTTTTGGGTTTTGGTGTATTGGGTTGTTTGGTTTGGTTTGGTTTGGTTTGGTGTTTTTGTATGGTTCATTGTCTTGATATCAGTCATTTGTTATGGGTTTTTAGGTCCATAATTTGTACAGCTGCATTAAAGTGGCAGAAGATTTTGTATCTCCTGAACATGTGAAGCACTGCTTCCGTCTGACCCAGGAGTTCAGGCATCTGTCTAATACTCATACAAACCATGAGGATAAACTGCAGGTAACCATTTTATGTCAGTAAGCACTAAATACATCCTGTGTTTTGCCAGCTTAGTTCAGTACTAGAAATGGATGCCTATGGAAAGAGTAACAACTTCCCACAAATCTGGAGGTTCTCATTTGATAGGAACGTTACGTGATTTTTAAATACTTCTGTCTACAGTGTTATGTAAACAGAAATCAGTAATAGACTTCTGCATTTCCAGAGAACTTTCCCCCTGTTAGACTAATGCATGCATTGGCATTAATAAGTTTTTGAATGGCTGAATCCTAATGACAGCAGAGCAGACCAGAAGAAGAAAAAAAAAATCTTAAAAAAGAAAGAGCAGTGCTTTGTTTTGAAGAGAGGTGTTTATTTGACCAAGAACACTTACGTTTGTTTCTTTATTACCTAAAGGAAAACTGATCTGAAAGCAAAAGCTGGCTTATTTAAGTCAGGGGTATGGTTTAGTGGTGAACTTGACAGTGTTAAGTTTCTGGTTGGATTCAATGATTTATTTTAAAAGTCTTATCCAACCTATTTTAGTCCTAAAATTAAATGTGTTTTGGTTTGAGGAAGCATGACTGCTTCAACTAATTATTATGCACAGATTATAATAGGTACACCTGTACACTGTATGCAAGACAGTAAGTTCTACAGAGAGAAGACCATAGAAGATTTTGTTGGATTTTTGTCTTAACACTTCTGAAGCAGTAGTATCTGCTCAGTTTGCAAATTTTGTTGTCAGCCTTTTTTGTGTATCAGTAAATCATATGTATGTAAAAGGAAGGAGGGTGCAGATCTGCGGAGTGGCTGTCCTCATCAAAGTGAGTACACGGGATATAGTCACTCTCCAGGATGTCAACCAAGGTTGTCAGAATCTACCATGTTAATTCTCTCATACAAATTCAGTGAAAGCTTGCTATACATTTCTGTGTGGATTTTTGTGGGATATAAAGGAAAGCAGAAGTAGGATCAACTCTCATTCTGGTGTCTAACATTGTACCTCTTCAGCTGTGATGATACAAGTGCAGAAGTGTTTCTGTAAATTAAGAGGTTGCAAATGAATGATGCTTATCACTAAAATAAAAGAACCAAGAAATAAAAACTCACAAAGTCCAACTCAGTATTTCTGTGAAAAGGCATACTGGTTGTATTTGTCTCAGACTTCTTTTCTAGTTGTCATTTTTAATGTATATTTTTATAAAAACCTGTGTCTATATTTTTATATAATAAAATATGTAACAGTCACATAAATGATACCAAAAAATGAGGTCACATGTAATCAGAAAAAGATTACTGTGCTTGGCAGTTAGTGGAGCAAGTGCAATTGAGCCACTCACTTAGGAGGTGAAACTGTTCTGTTCAACACCTGGAAACAGAATTCAAATGAACTTAGATCAGAAGAAATCAGAAACAAGACAGAACTGTGATTCTTGAATAGCTAACTGTGAAAAAGATAGCAGTGAGTACTAGTGGATTTCTCATCGTGCTTGTCTTTCTGCAAGATTCAAAATTTGAAGAATTTCTAGCCCCTATGCAAAGACAACAGGTTGATTCGTTGTAACATCTTAATTTTCATAGGATTAAACCATATGATTTTCTTGCATCTTTTATATCTGATTCATGTGAATCTCTTAAGTGACTCGGATCGCAAAGACTTTTTCAAAATAAACTCATATATATAACTTCGTAGTGAACTTCCTCCTGTCTCTCAGGAGAGAAGGAATTATCTTAAAATAAAACAAGTAAATATATGTTGCTGGGTGACCAGAAAATGAGTTAATAATTCAGTGCAAGTGCGTAAAATACTTGTCATCTGCGACAGTTACAATTTGTGCTGTTGGTATCCTGGAGCAAAAAAAGGATATGTTTTGTGTATACTTGCCAACTATTACGAATTCAGCTGCCAAAGTTGATTACATAGCGATGTAAGACTCTCCTTGTTCGTCTGTAGAAGTTGATTTTATTTTTTTCTGTTGCAGGTGAAGAACATTATCTACCATGCAGTGAAAGATGCTGTTGGCACACTGAAAGCTCATGAATCCAAACTAGCGAGATCATAGGAATTGCTAATTCCAAATGCCCTGTCAAGTAGGCCTTTTGCTCACGGTATATACAGGGACTGCACACAACTGCCTCTGCAGGAGCAGAAGCTTCTCACTGGGAGCTGGTGTGGTCAGTATTACACACACTCTTCAGCCACTGTTTTCTACTCTGCCTCAACACTGAAGGTCTAATGGAAGGTCGCACTGTTAAACGCAGAATTCCAGATTCTAAAAGGTGCCATATCCCTTTCCTGTGGCCTTTTGCTAGTTGAAAGAACATGGAAACCCCTTGGTGTTCCTGCATATTATGATTAGAAATGGTATAAAGAGTGTGGATGTTTTTTTCCCTCATGCCTAGTTAGTCTCTACAAAGTTAGACAGAATGTGCTGGAGGTGGGTTGTCCTACTGCAGACTTGGTTGATAACTGCTGAAAGAATGTGACCAACAGTAGCCCAACTGCAGAAATTCAGACAAACTTCTCGTGTGAGATACAGGCCAAGGAAAAGGATAAAGCTATTCTCTGCACTCCCCTTCTTAGAGCCGTTTCTCTATACACCGTAGAGTTGCAGAACTAAAGGGAGAACCCACTCCCCTCCCCCC
>VYXF01000362.1:315050-340206 GCA_013397295.1 Polioptila caerulea
GCGGGCTGCTGCGGCCCACGGGCGGTGCCGCGGTGAGGGCGGCTGAGCCCCGCCCGGAGACTGGCATCGCACCGGCGCCGGCATCCCGCGGAGAGTGCCCGCCTCTGCGGCCGGGAGCGGTGCGGGGCGCCGCGAGGCGCTGAGGGGTCTGTTCTTCTCCTAGGCTGATCTTCGGCACCCTCTACCCCGCGTACTCCTCCTACAAGGCCGTGAAGACGAAAAACGTAAAGGAATATGTGAGTACGGGCTCGCCGTGCCGGCGCAGCGCCCGCCTCGTCCTTCGCGGCCGCCTCGCAAGCCCCCGGCCTGTCCCCGGGACGATGGCACTCCGGCTCCCCAGGGGCTCGGGTCAGCCAGGCCGCCCGAGCAGCAGCTCCAGTCGTCTCTGGAAAAGCTGCCAAGGATGGGTGCTTACTGAAATAGGAGGTCTCAGCCCGTAAACGTGGGCTGTTTTTTCTCAGGAGATGCTGAGTGAGGAAGGGAAAGCGGGGGAAACATTGCAACCTGAAAGCCTATGAAAGTCCAGGACGAGTTCTTTCTTGTAAATTTGTCCTTACTTTGTGTCTTTTACTGCTTTTTCAGTACTACTTATGTTTTCTTCCAAAGGGCTGAATAGTCCTGCTTGGTTTGTTGCTTCCTATCAACTTTGTGATCAGGTTTTTTTCTGTTGGTCAAACTTCATTCTTTTTCCCTTCTGGAACCGTTTCCCTCTCTCTATCTATATCGTTGCTACAATTACCATATTTAAAACACCAGATTTAAACACCAGATTTTTTTTTTTTTTTTTTTTTTTTTTTTTTTTTTTTTTTTTTTTTTTTGTAGGTTTTTTTTCCCTTTGCTTTTATTTTTTTTTTTCTTCCTTTTGTTTAGTTTAACAAGACCNATGTTGTGTGTGCCTTCTTAGAGAAGGGATGTTCTAGGTGGATCAGTTGAGACAAGACCTATGATGTGGAAAAGTATGGCATTAATTTTGGGATTTTGTTTAGTGATTCAATGGTACAGGTTTCCTTAAGTAGGTAGTCTGCATTGCTGCGGCAGAAAATATAATCTTGTTTTTAGTTTCAGTGAAAATGCAGGAGTGGTTCGAGAAAATGTATTTGAACTGCTAAAACTTACATATTAATTATTTTTCCTTGAGAGGACTGCATCAGAAATAGGCAATTAGATATTGGACTGCCATCTGTCTAATTCATTTACATTTGAAGCACTTCTTCCTTCTCAACACAAGTGGAAAGATGGGGGGAAACATAGCAGAAGGGGCAATATCTGTTCAAACTGTTCTTCATGTGAAAAGTCAGCAGAAAACTTGAATGCTGTACTGCCCATTTTCAAATTCAGCTGTTTTACGTACTACTGCTTGCTCATAGTGCTTAAGAACCAGCATTGGTTAGGATTTGGTGGTGGAGAAAGGTCTTACAGGTGTATCTATGCCTAAGTGGTGTATTGAAGCTTGAGTTGACACAGAGCAAGCTACCACAAACAGTCCATTAGTGACATCAGAGTACAGTGCAAATTTACTCTTTTCGACCACCATGATAGAAATGCAGGATAAATCCTTGAGCAGTTTGGCAAACTGCTTCTAGTAGCTCAGATTGTCCTAAAAGCAATTTCTTTCTTTTTACATGTCATCTTCAGCATTGGTCAAGTCTACATTCCAGTTATGCTTTTGCATTTGCTGAATCCATTTAGGTTCTTGGTGCAAGTTGGGGAGACTGTATATGTGCCTGAAGCTGGTCATCATCAGGGTGAGCAGCAAATGATTCCTGACTCCTTTTAGTGGATTGAAAAAAAAAAAAAGCAGCCTCATTCAACGCGCAGTTTTGGAAGGGGTTTGTAATGTCATAAGAAAAAAAATAGGGCTTCTTCCCATCTGCTTTCTGCTCTTTTAGTTTCTAGTCATCTGCAGGGACTTCTAGAATTGGAAGTTGCATCCTTCTAGTTTGTTTAGGAGCTATACTTCTTTTTTTTCTTTGGCTTTAGAGCATAGGGTAAAGGGTGACAGAAGGAGACAGAGGCAAGAGACCTGTGCCCAGTATCGAAGATATGAACATGAAGTTTATTTAAAAAATATTTTCTGTTCTCAGTTCATACTCCTGAGCATTCTGATAGCAGAGTGAAAAATAAGCGCTGAGCTTACACTCAGGCTGCCTACAGTGACCCCTTTTGAGTGACATCTGCTAATATATGTAAAGAAAAGCAGAACACTGTAAATTCATTGCTTTGTATTTCATCCCATTTAGAGACAAAATATCAGCCGGAGATCAATCAGGATCCTTTTTTGAATCCTTTAATCAACTCCTACCTAATCTCTTTGATAGAAAAGTATCTTCTGCACAGTTTGTCATCTTACTATTCACAACCTTTTCCAGATGTTTCATGAAGATGAGCAGCACAGATCTCAACACTGATTCCTGTGGGATTCCACTGGTAACTTTCCTCATTGTGAAAAGTGGCCATTTACTTTTATCCTTTGTTTCCTTTTTTTTTTAACCAACTGTTAATCCTCAATAGTCCCTTCATTTTTATCCTTGGCAATTTTTTTTTTTAAGTGTTTGTATAGACCTATTAAAAACTATTAGAGACTTCATATACCCTTGCCCTGTAAGGAAAGCACTATAGCTAGCACAGGAAACCTAAGAGTTCTGCTATACTTGTGAATTTTTTTTTTCTGAAAAAAACCCATAATCTTCATTTTGTTACATATATGTAGGTATTTGCTAATTGCTTTTATTATTGACTTCATTTTGCCTAATGCTGAAGTAAGATATACTGGTGCCTAGGTTTTCTGAAATCTCTCACCCTTTCGGATCCCTTTTTGCAAACTTAGATTTATCATTATTCACACACTTCTTCATACAAGAGCTGGTTCATGTTGCTGCACTGAGGACTTAATCATTTTTTTTAAAAAGTTGCTTTAGATCAGCTGAATGACACATGGTCTTGTCCAAACTGATGATTCAAGGGAAAAAAAAAGGCAGGAGAGAGGCATACAATACACGTTTTGCTATTTTCTGTTCTGAAAAAGAAAGTTTACAATAGAGTGGAAATAATTTGGATTACTAACCGCTATCTTTTACACCATTCACTGTGTTAGAGCAGCTGGAGGCAGATTAATTTTCTTTTATGAGAAACTTGTGGAGGGTCTTTCAAGAACAAATCACCAAATTTTGCAACACATGCAAGTCTGGTAAAATACCTGCTTTTATAGTATTTGCTGTAACAACAATTGTCAACATGTCATTATTATATGAACATAATTGTTCATGTAATTTTAATATATGGATTCATATGTGGCATTTCCCTGATTTGGCTTAGTTCTTTTTTCCCCATTCTTGATGACACTAAGAGTGTTAAGTTGCTGTTAATTAAGGTGTCCTCTTCATTTATTTGCTACTTAGGCTGTTTTAAAATTCTCAACAGGATAGAAAACTAGCAATTTCCCTTATAATTCAGCTGACTCCTCTTGGGGAGTAATTGGCTTGTAGCTGAGAAACTGGTTGCCAAAACAGCAGAGTGTGCATCTGTGTGCATGTTTGTTAGGGGGGAATTTTTTTGTGCTTTGAAAGAAATACTGCCCCAGATAAGGGTGTGAGGAAGTAGAGAGATAGACACTAGGCATCCAAATGTGCCATAATAGTACATACATATACTCTAAACATTAAACAAGAAGTTTAGGTTGATGTTGCATATTCTTTGCTTTTTTACCTCTCTCAGCAAGCTTTTATTTAAAAAGAAAAATTGATCGCTCGTGTGATTTCTGGGAGTAATGATTAAGGCAAAGAATGCTTATTAGTGAGTTAGCCAAAATAATATGTCTTGATTTGTTGTTTTTCTTGGTTCCAAAAGATAAACTTTACATCAGGAAAATACAGGGCTGCAGCTGAAACTTAAACTTTTACATATGTGTGTGTGTGTATGTATATTTTTTTATGGTGTTCATGATATATATGGAAGAGTGTAACTTCTTAAAGTGAACTGATAAATCTTTTTGGGTAGGTCGTTTGGGACCTTAACACTGCTGCACCATTATGTTGCTCCAGGGCATGCTTTCATCAATGTATCTGTATGTGTTTATTTAGAGCACAGTAATCCTATATGCTTTCTCAGACTAAAATGTGCCATTTAGTATGTATCCCTCTCCATTACAGATTATATAGGCCTTCTTTTTGAATTCGTCTTAATGTGTGGAGATGAGTCATTTATAGTGAGAAGACATTTCACTTTTTTCTGGGTTCTGATGTCCATTGAGTGACTGCTCTTTTGCAGGTGAAGTGGATGATGTACTGGATTGTATTTGCCTTTTTCACCACTGCAGAAACACTCACAGACATTGTTCTTTCTTGGTGAGTTCCTTGGTGGCACGTTGCAGATTTTTTTGTTATTGCTATGTCTCTGTTTTGTTTTCTTGCCTTTTTTTAAGCACCGAGGAGAAGTGTTAGGATGCTAAGAATAAACTGTGTCTCCTTTAGGAGTTTTCAATCCCTCTGAAGAATCAGCACGTTTCTAGATACTGTGGGTAGTAGCTGCCATCTTAGCTGTTTCATCTCCTTTGCTTGCAAAGTTAGGGTAAATGCACAGTATCTGTAAAAGGATCTTCATCCATTCATAACTTGAAATATTTTTGAGAAGCTGTTAATGTGAACTGGTACAGTTTGAAAAATGATAATCTAAAAGACACCTTAAAAATGGTAGAAGGAAGGGACCTATTTTGCTTTGACAGCCTTTTATGTGGAAGAGCAGATCACATGCATGTCTGTGCTCTGAGTGCTTTGCATGATGAACGCTTCCACTGGGGAGGGTGGGACAGACTGGAATAGAAGGAAGCTGATTCTTACTCTTTTCAGTGCTGTGTGTCATGCTTGGCAATATGGAGGCCTCCAAAAATGACAATTCATTGTTACAGGGCTTTAACTGAACCTTTGAAACAGGGTATCTTCAGTTGCCTCATTGCTTTAGTGTTTGAGCTTTGCCTATATCTCCGAAACAATGTTACTCAGGAGTTTCATCTTCAAAAGAATCCTGAAGTACTACGCATGCCTTACAAAAGTGCTCAGGGTCTTTGTTTCTATCTGCATAAAATCTGAAAAGCAGAGAAAGATCGAAAAAGTATAAGAACTTTAGCTTATTCACATAAAGGACTTCTAAAAACAGGCGTTTCTTCCTACTAATTCAGTCAGCAGAGAATTTGCATTCACTTGTTTCAGTCTTTGCTGTTGTATCTTCCCAGACTGTGTTGGGTAAGGGTTAGAGATGACAGAGTGATGTTCTGCTTGCTCTTTTTCATTTACATTGGCCCTGCTTTTGTGTCTTATCTGAGGAGTACCTGTTGGAAATTTCAGAAACAGCCATCAGCTTTAGCAGGAACGTGACATTATTAAGATAGATAGCTGAAAATTTTGGAAATTGAGAGGGGGAACTAATGTAATATTAACATCCACTGGATGCTCTCTGAAGAAACTTCAGAATGATGAGAGTAGCTATCAGATTGTAATTTGGTGTGTTTGCAGGGCTGAGAGATGCCCTGTTTATGGAGTTTTCATGGCTATGGATGAAAGACTAAATGATACTCGAAGAAGGTATGTCCTAGGATTCTAAAAAGGGTTCTGTTTTTCTGACCTGAATAATTCTCTTGTTTCTGAGCCTTTACCTTGCCAACAATCTTTTTGCCTGTGCTGCTCTCTACTAGTTATCTCCATCTGTCTCTGTGCTGATCTTGATTCCAGTTCTCCATCTTTCTCTCTCTTTTTTTTTTTTTTTTTTTTCTTTCCTCTTTTGCTCAGGTTTCCCTTTTATTTCGAGCTGAAAATCGCTTTTGTGATTTGGCTGCTCTCCCCTTACACCAAGGGCTCCAGTGTCCTCTACAGGAAGTTTGTCCACCCAACGCTCTCCAATAAGGAGAAGGTACTTGCTTGTTGTTGGAAGATAATGACCTGTCTGGTAACTGATTGACTTCTAATTCAGTTATGCCACAATAAAAACTGAAATCAGTGAATCTTGATTGTGCTGGCCTTAGTGAATGTAGAAGGATTCTGTGTCTGACAGTGATGTCATACTGCAGGTTACTGAAGATTGCAGTGTAGCCAACAGTTTGCCTGATGCTTAGAACGCATGTTTGGCTAACCCAGTGTCATGAGCCCTTACAGTCACTGTCAGTAATTAAGCCTTTTGAATCACGATAGGAGCAGCATGTTCTGTAGCCAGTCTGGTTTTTCACATTGTTGGTATAAACAACTGCTTTGTTTCAGTTGTTATATTTTGGAAGTAGCATACTGTAATTTAAAGTTGAATTTACACACTTTTTGTAATTAGCAGAGAAACTCAAGTTAGGTGATCAATGACACCTGCTAATAGCCTGAAAAAAAAGTGTCCAGATGAGCTTTGTGGTTTTAAGGGTGATGATTGGGAAACTTTGATCATGTTTGTAACGAGCAGCTAAATGCCATGTTCCATGTTGCATTTCTAGGAAATTGATGAATACATTACTCAGGCTTGTGACAAGAGCTACGAAACCATGATGCGAGTTGGCAAGAGAGGGTTAAACCTTGCTGCCAATGCAGCAGTCACTGCAGCTGCAAAGGTAATGCAATGCCTTTTTTAACATTCAGGAACTCCTCAGCAGTTTATTTTTGTATACCAGCAATTAGGTGCTGTGGGTCTGTTAGGGATACTAGTACTTGTTTGGCACCAACCTATTTCCTTCCTTCCAGTTTGCCCTGCAGTTAATCTCATTCTTTGACTTAAAAAAAGTAGAGGGGGAGTTGAGTGGATTTTGCTTTAACCTCTTAGTTGTTGTTCTTGGGAGCATACATTTTCCCTTCTCTGTTTTTTTCAGAGTACCCTAGTGGGGAATAGGGCACCTTTGTGCCTCTTCTGAATGAATGATCCCATGTGAGATGATCTTGGTGAGGTGCCTTTCACCCTAATTTTCTGTCCTCTTAGGGCCAGGGAGTTTTGTCTGAGAAGCTTCGAAGTTTCAGCATGCAGGATCTCACTCTGATCCGAGATGAAGATACTGTGCATATGCGAAGCTGTGATCCACAGCTGCACCCCTCTGGTGCGAGTCTTCTGGAAACTATTGAAGACTCAGGTACAGAGCACCTGTCTCACCCATTGTATGAGACCCCGGATGGTGAGCCAGGAGGGCTTCCCCTGAGCCTTGGGTCTCAGAAAGGAGTACAAGATTGTAAATTATCTGGCAGAAGGTGCATTGTGTTCCCTAGAGCCTTCTCATTTAAAATACATCCCTGTACTTATGCCATTATCATTATTCAGGATGGTTGATATCTCTGTCATGTGTTCCTTGAGGATGGGCCATTTTAAGCCTCATGAGATTGTTTAAAAAGTACTTGCTAAAACTTGTGCTCTTATTCCTTAGCTTCCTGTTACTCCTCAGGAGAGGAGAGCAGTGTGGCACATCGGTCTAATGGAACCCCGTCAGATACTAGAGCAGACCCATTAGATGAAGATGCAGGAGACAAACTTCCTAAACGTACCCAGAGTCTCAAAACTCCTAAAAAGGTGATGAAAGCTGAAGTGAGTTGGTGTACAGATAATTTCCAGCACTGACATTGATTTGTGGGCTTGGTTGGAAGGCTCTAGCTTTATAGTCTCAGCATGTAGAAGCTGTATATATAAATTCTGTTGGACTGTCTTTGCTAGTTGAGTCCTACATCGGAGGACTTGATGTCTACTTGCTGTACTTGTCTCTAGCTTTTGCATTTTTATCATGCCTGTAAGCCTCTAGCTTTTCTTTCATTTGGGTTTTGTGTTGAGTGGCGGAGCATTAGATATTTTTAACGTGTTTTGTTGACAATATCCTCTCTCCTGTCTGCTACAGTCTGAATATATAATAGTGACATTTATCCCTGGGACAGCCACTTTCTCTTCATCTAAATGAAGCAGCTGTGTGCCTTCTTAGGCCTCCCTTGACTTTTACACAGTATGGGGAATTACACCACTTCCCAGCTACCCCATTCCTGGAGTTTTTTCTTGAAGTTTGAGTAACTAGTAATTGCTCAGTTGTCTTCTTATGTTCACATGATATTTACAGCCATTCAGATGGGACATGAGATGCCTGATTTCTTATAAAAATAAACCATACATGAAAGTAAAAGCAGTTGTGTCCAAGAATCATTTCAGTTTAGCAATCTGTTATTCAAGTGTGTTTTGTAGAAAACGCTTTTGAGGTGTGGCTTTCCAGTTCTTGACTCTTACTTGAGCGTTTTTATGGTTTGATATGTACATGATAAAGTGCCCTTTTTGTGAAGCTAGAATCCTGTTTGCTTGATTCAGCTTGGACTTCTAATGTTATTGTCTTAATCTAAGATAAAGAATGCTGTATAACTGACTCACATTGTCAAGCTATTCAGGCTAAATATTAAGTAGTTTGAAGGAAAGTAATGATTTCAAGTTGTACTGTTAACCTGATTTTACAGTGTATGGGAAGCCTTTGCATGTGCTAATGTACTCCTTGTAACTGAATCACTGAATAATTGAGGTTGGAGGGGATCTCTGAATTCATCTGGTTCTAACTCACTGCTCGTGTAGAGCCAGTTCCCAGGACCAGGTCCAGGTGGCTTTTGCTTTTCTCCAAGGATGGACATCTGTGTCCAAACATGCATTTTAGTTTAACTCAGATCTTTCTGTGGCTTATTTCTGAGTTGACCCCTCTTCTTTCTTGTCTACTGTATTAGATGGGAGCAGGGAAATAAGTGGCTCAAAATTTGAGTCGAAGCTTCCTAGTGAGGACTTTGCAAAGTGAAATTGTGAAAAGACAGAAAGAACTCTTCTGTGCTGTTTATTGTGAATACAGAAATACATTTAAAGCCCTTTGCAGACGTATTGGTTTTTATGCTCAGATAGTTGGATCTTTGGGTCAGATGTAGGACTTGTAGGAGGTCTTTGGCTGAGATCTCTGAGATTGCCAGCCAGGGCTGAATGCATCATAGATGAATAAATGTACTCTTCTTGCCAATATCTAGAATGAAGGACACAGAAGTAAGGTGCGCAAATCAGTACAGGATGTTTCTGCAGCTTTCAGAGAACTGCACTGGTGATGGAAGTTAAGAAGCAGAAAAGTTTGAGCAGTGAAATGTTTTGTGAATGTTACCAGTTAGAAATATCTGTGTTTAACCTTTTGTTTGAACAGCTGGCTTTGATTTTACTACTGTACATATCCTGTCTTAGAGCGTCTTCTCTGGGTTACTATTTGATGGATATGTTGAGTGATTTGTTTAATGAGAAAAAAGGAATGGTTAAATAGCTTTTCGAGACAACAGATGACATTAATAGGCTCATGTTGTAGTTGTTTTGTTCTATTTTCACTCTGCATTCTTGCATCTTTCTGTTGGACATTAAGATGTTTATAAACTGGCCTAAGATGCCTCTTTTTCTTTCTCCTCAGCTTCCAGTGAGAAGTGTAAAAGCCCGCCCTAAGAAGAAAGCTGCTGGCTCTCTTGCTTCTGGCGAGTCATCCTAAGGCGACCTCCCTGCCCCAGCACCTGTCTCTGTCCTGGGATTTGCCTTTCGCTTTTATGGGGAAACTCTCCAAAGGAAGGGAGCTGAGATTCTTGTACATAACAGATACTGCTTTACAGAGCTCATTCCAAGGCAAGGGGGAGGCTGGGTTTCAGAAAGCAGAGTAGAGGATACCAATCCTCAGGAATTTTATCCTTTTCATCTCTCTGTTGGAGGGAATGCTGATATGTCTGTCTGTACATAGCCAGTTGCTTTGGAATTCCCACTGTATAACTCTAGTTGAGAATCTTTGCTGGAAAAACTGACTAGGGTTAGAGACATCCATTGCACAGAAGCTGGAAAAATACTAGACACTGGAGTTCCATAGGGTGGGTGGCTCTCTAAAATGTCTTATCTTGCTCTGGGTATTCTCCTGCAGCTGTGTGTTGTTAAGAAGTGCCCACCATGAGTCGTGTTCCTTAAGAATGGACCGTACCTGATGTGTCCATTGCCTTCGAGAAAGTGACTGAAGTGATGTACACTGGCTGAGTGGCTTTTCAACATAAAGGACTGGCTCATGGGAGGTATATACTAGATTCCCATTACTCATACTGAAAGATTAAGAGATTGGTTTTTATTTTATTTTTTCTGGAAGGTGAAGGGAGATCATTGGAAAAACTAATAAAGGAAACGTGCTATCACATGCACATTATATGATGGAGTAGGTAAGAGTTACTGTTGAGAAGGGAAGTTTGGCATCTCTAAGGCTTTGGCTCTTTTTAAAACTGCTTGAATTTTATTTCAGGTTCTAATGCTCACTTTGACTCCTATGAGAGCATCAGAATGAGGTGAGTCCCATGCAGTAGATCCCATGCTGTTTCATGGCAAGCAGACTCGCTGTGCCATTTAGTGGTTGAACTCATGTCATTGTGTTGCTTGTTACTTCAGACAAATTCTTTAATTCCAGCAGATGTTTAGGGAAAATCTGTCTCAAAATAGTCTGCAGGCCTACTTGAGAATTTCAGAAGCCCTCACCTCTCAGCTTTAGGAGAGTCAGTCCTTGGGACATGAGAACAGAAACAGTTGATTTATTAACAGTTGGGTTCCACTAACTTCAGGATTTCATTTATGGGGGATAAAAAGCAGGGACTGGGACACAATACTGTGATTAATCAGTCCTCTTGCTTTATCCTGGTGCAGCCCTTGCAGAGATTTTTTCTGTCTGACATGTGCCGTGTTTATCACCGTCCTGAGACTTGAGCAATACTTAACATTTGGGACAGAAAACTAGGAATGTAGAATATGTATTGTGGGAGTGAAATTACAGTGCTGCAGAGAAAATTTGCATCATGCCAAGCCATACTAATCTCTTGAACATTGTTAAGGGGAGATCCCCTGTACACATGCCAGCTGAGTCAATGAAAATTTATGAGATTTATGAGTAGGGTTCTTGTTATCACGATCTCTAATGAAGGTGCACCATTATAGACATGTGTGTCTAAATGAATACTTGATGCTCTTAATTTTCACTGAAATTAGTTATCAAAGGATCCTGGCTCCTAGATGCAGATGTTTGTGTCCCATACTTTTGCTGTCACATTTCTGAAATGACAGTGAATACTTCACAGAGCCCAGTATTTTGCTGTTGACTAGATATAAAAGTACTTCTGCAGCTAATGCTCCTCAAGTATTTCTGTCCTAGAGAACAACCTTTAAAAAGTTTATAAAGTTGAAGATTAGGACTGAATTTTTTTCTTGTTTCCCCTTGTCTGGATGGCAAATAGTTTGCTGTTGAATTGGCCAGTTATTTCAGGAAGCCAATTAGGTTGGGTTTACTGTTTTTTGTAATTTTTAAAAATTTAAACTTCACAGTCCATGTTAGAAGCTCGCATCTTGTCAGAAATATTGGTCCTAAATTATCCACTACGTCTTATCCAGAAGCCTGTAGAAAATCCTTGTTTTGGTTTTGAGTTTCACAAAGAAAACACAATTATTTTGACCTTTTTTTAGTTTATTTGCAAACTTCATATTCATGTCTCACTAGAACATGCAAATGCATGTCCTGAAGCAGGAATACTTTCTGTCTCCAAAGGAAATTCCTCTCTCCAGACAACAGATAAAAATCTTTCATGGTTATGTAGGAAATCCAGTTGTGTGGAGTTGCTGTCCTAGATTATACTGTGCTGAGCAAGAGAGAACAGTGTTCTCTATAGACGAAGTATGTTTATGAATGTGTTTCTTGATTTATTTTTTTTAATTAAGATTTTGCATTAGAAATTATTTATGTAAATCATTGAGAGGGACTTGATTTGGAAACCAAGTCTCCCCTTGTGCTGATCATCTTGCCCTTTTCTTGTGCGTGCACTGTGATAGTCTACGATTACTAGGTTTCCACAGAGTGACGTTCCAGAATCTTCTTTAGAATCCGTTTATTTGTAGTGGCTTTTCTTCTTTGAAGCACAGGAAGAATTTCTGAGGATTCAGTTCTGGTATTTGGATTTATCTTTGTCTTCCTGAGCTGGTCCTGTGCTAAGTAGCTTTTACTTAGCATTGATGCTTGATGTCCTTAGCTTGTGGGTAAATATGGGTCAGTTTTACTCTGACTTTTGTTTATGCAAGGGAATTGGCTTTTGGTTGCAAGAGTGAATCTACGGTAGAGTCAGGGACTATCTAGTGTGCGATACAAAGTTAATGATGTCAAGCAGCAGAACTTACCCAGAGCAAGGGGAATGTCTTAGCAGGGATACTGTTTTCTTCTTCTAGTCCAAATGTGACTGCTAGATTGTGCTTTGCTTGATTAAAGCCACTGCAGATCTGCCACCACCCACGTGACCTCTTTGTGAGTTTCTAGATATAGGTCTACATTGGATGGCACTGTCTTGCATAGAAATTCTCTTGTTGATGAGAACACTGAATGTGCTGTTTTGGTAAAATGCTTTTATCAGCTTCTGTTCGGTGTTTTCAGCAGGAAATGCTGGAATGTAGTTTCTCTTCAGTATCATCTGTGGGCTTCATTGTGCAATTAAGTAAATGGTTAAATCTTCACCTAGCAGTAGAACCTGTTGTGTTCAGTAAATGTTTAGAGCCTTCTCCTAATATGCCTGGCCACAGAGAGAAGTGCAGTAAGAGAAAGTGATACTTGAAGGTAGGGGCTGAAGAGGGTGGTGTGTGTGTCAAACGTCGTGTGCCTAAAAGTTATCTAAAAATACCTGTACCATGAGATACAAAGTTGAAGCCATGACTGCCTTTTGAAAAGTAATGTTTTACTTTAATGCTTTGTAGTAGTATGAGTCAGTGTTCTGCTGTTGGAAAAGAAAATAGTGAAATGTGGTTTCCTGTCTGAGCAACTTAATGATTTGTTGTGTGAAAGGGAGAAATGTTTTCTTGTTTGGCAATAGTCCTCTGTGGTGGGTAAGAAATATGAAAATATAGGGGAGACAACTGTCAGGTTTTAAACCTTTACATTTTACCTAAACATCTTTATTGCTTTCTTTTTAAAAGTTGAATTCGTGATTCTCCAGCTTTACATTTCTGGGACTGATTTCTTTTAGACTAGAATAATTTCATTCATAGGTAAAGCATATATATAGCGAGGAGTGCTGGTGTTCTTAAAATTGCAAAGCTTGTTCTGGGGAAGTGTCACCTTCCCTCATTTTAGTGAATTGATTTCCGTTCATTGTGCTTTTGCAGTGATGGGCTTTCTTTTATACGTCCCTCTTGGAAGTACAACTCCCTCACAATATGCTTTGGAAAGCAAGATTTCTAGAGAACAACTTTCCAGAAATGGTTATTTATTCTGTGCCATCTTAATCAGCAGAAAATTTAGTGCCTTAGGAGAAAAGTAAGATATCTGTGGAGAACTCTGCTGGTTCTCTGATCTACACACAGCATTGTATTAAGGAGGCTCACAAGTTGACTGTGAAGTGTCATTGCATGCTTGAGAGCAGCTGTTGAATCAAGCTGATTTTTCCTTTCTGTCTTCCAGTGTTGCGCATTATGCTGGAAACTGTAGATTGTTCCCTAAGAGAGAAATCTAGGGGGAAAAAAAGTTGTATTCTAATGGAGACCCTGTATTGTCACATTACTGCCTGCTGGGGAGATGCTGAATGACACCTCTATGTAACTGGTCTAGACTTAAGCTTTTGTTGCTTTAGCCACTAGGAATTTGTAATGTGCTATCTGGCTGAAGCATCTTGTGGTGCTGTTTTGTGAGTTGTCTTGCAAAGTCAGATACATGAAAAACCAGGAGAGTATTCTAAAGTTATGTGACATTGTAGAACCACAGAGGTGTCAGAGTTGGAAGGGGCCTCTGGGGGTCACCTGGCTCAACCTCGCAACTCAGTCAGGGCCACCCACTGCCAGTTCCTGTGTGCTATTTCTGGTCTGGAATTTATTGAATTTAATGTTTGAGCTGCTGATATGTGCAGAAATGCATATGCTGAATGGGAATGTGCTTTAGTGTTACTGAGGAGAAATGTTTCCTGGTCACTTTTCATCTGGAATTTGGCTCTGTTGCAAGACACTATAAACATAACTCATTCTTATGTTCCTTATAGGTACTGTTAAAAGAAGCCTAGAGGTCTCAAAAAAGATCCTAAGATGTATACAGAGTAAGTTGTGAAAACAGTTGGTTTTAACAGTAAATGGAGACAATAACTGCATAGCAGCTAAGAACCTGTCTTGTGAGATAGATAGAGTAGAAAATGAGCTGTGTACAGTACAGAGTTGTCCAGTAAATACTGCTAACTTCCTGAGCCTCAAGCAACACTTAAACTGTGCGTTCTACAGATGAGAGCTTGATTTCATTTTTGAGCCTGAATTCACTCTTGGAGTCAGTCTCTGTCTGTCTCCCTCTCTTCCTTCCCCCCTTCCTTCCTGCCCCTCTCCCCCACAAACAGCCCCCCGCCCCTTCTAAACTGGGCTTGAGCTAAGTACATTGAGGTTCTTCAAACTTTCATCCCTTCAGAACAATAAAGTTTGACTTTTACTTCATCAGACAACTGATCTGCAGGCAGGGCCAGATGAATATCAAGTATCTCTCATCACTTCTGTAGACATGTTATGCTGCAGAAGCACTGGCAGGAAGCTTCAGAGGATGTTTGTCTGGGAAATTCTACCCACTGCCCCCTGCCAAAGCTTGCATTTTTGGATGAACCAGATGCTGGACTTAGCTATGCTCATATACAGTCATCTGTAGAGTCCCAAAATTCAGTGGCAGAATTTCCAATGCTCTATTTCTGATGATAACAGGAATTAAAATAATATGAAGTGAAAAAAACAGTGACAAATTGGTGGGGTTTTGGGGGGTTTTTTTGCAACTGTGCAGGTAAGTTTAGGTTATTGCTAATTATATGCCTGAAATCTTTGCCTAAAGCCCCTTGCCCCTTACTTTCATGCTCTCTTTCAGAGCTGCTATTCTTCTGTGAATTGGTTATGGTTTTTTATGTTTACTTTTATTAAGCAAGGGCTGGCTTCCATTTTACTGACTGTGGAGACTTGAAATGTACTGTATTAGAGCTGTATTATTTAAACCTATGACCTAGATTAATACATGTAACTTGTACAACAAAGCCTAAGGCTGGATTCTCAGGTGGAATGTGAGCATCTATTGCGAATAGCATAGTTTGAGGTATTGCCCTTTTCTTATCGTGGATTCTGGCTGAGTGCTTACTGCAGACCCTTTTGACAAGAGCATTCTGTCAGCATTTAACCAGACAGTGTTAGAAGTTACATTTATGGGAATTTGCAAAAATAAGTGAACACCTAAAGGAGCAAAAGCTCGAGTTTTCTGTAATATATAAGTCTTTGAGACTATGTAAAACACTAAAGCATTTCTGGCAGCAGTGGAAATGCATTGCTATACTGACTTACAAAGGTAGGGAATTCAGTCATGGTCATTGTTGCAGGTTTGAGAGGAAAGTCAGTCTGGATGGCAAGCATATAAAATTTTACATATCAGAGAATCAAGTTTTTTTTAATTACAGGTAATGCTTAGAGACTTACCAAAAAGAAGGAAGTCAAAACATTTTGGCGATTATAAAATGGAGAGAAATTTCCCTCATCGTCAAACCTAGTGTTGAACATAAGCCTTCTGTATTTGTGCTGCTGCCTTATTTGGGAAAGCACTGCATTAATAGACTCCTCATTTCCGGCTCCTCTGTTAGATTATTTGTCAAATTATTCTCAAATTAGAGATGCTTGGGTCTGACTCATCATTTTAATGTCAAAGTCCCCACCAGCGCTAGCACAATGCTGATCTAAAGGCACAAGGAGGGTTGTGAATGACTCTGTCCACCAGAGGGTGTAAGCATAACATAAAATCACTGAACGTGAGCGAGCAGAGACGCGGCTCGTAACAGTTCAGTTATGACAGTTGAACAGCAATATTTCCTAGGTATGAGTGAAGGTCCTCCTTGGGGGAGGCTGGGGCTCTAATGGAGAAATATGAAATAAAACTGCTGTTAACCTCTGACTGAAAAGGCTATTCTGGACATTCTAATTGAGCCACTATCCAGTGAGGCTTGCTGCGACAATAGTGTTACAGAATAACTCTCCTCACTTTCTGTTTTGTTTTGTTTTTTTGTTTTGGTTTGGTTTGGTTTTGTTGTTCATTCAAACAATATCTTTTCTAGCTGTAGGAAGCAGCTCTGAAAATGGCAATGTTTATTATTTCCCCCCCCATGCAGCCCCCTCCCCCCCCAGCTTTTGCTATTAACCAATTGTTGTGTGTTGCTCTACTTTATACTCTGAATAATAGTAGTCTTTCCTGGTAAGGATGAGTATTTTCTTTCAGTTGGATCTATTTTCTGTGAAAAGAGAAGCAATTTTAATCTAAAAATACAGATGTATCTAATGTTACTATGGTAATTTGTGACCATGGCAACAGAGAGTTAGCATTCTGGAGAACAGACAGATTTGATTGGCTTTTTTTGGTTGTTTGATTTTTGATTTTCTTTTTTTTAAGGTCAACGACCTAATGAATGGTGCACGCATTTCACAAAAAGAACTTGACTTTTTGTATTTGTTAACCATACAGGATCATATGGGTCCAAGGGATTTTGACATTCTTACATAGAAAAGCTGATGTTAGAATATAATGTAACAGTATGAGATTCTTTCCAATGTTGAGAAATTCTTTTATTTGCAACAGCATAGATGGAGACTTGCAAACTGAAGGAGGATCCAGGACATACCAGGAGGTTTCTGTGGGAAAGAGAAATAGAATCTAGAATAGTCCTGGGGACTCTTCAATGTCAGACTTAAGGGGAAAAAACAAGAAGAATAAAATATATACAATATATTCCTATTTTTCTATCATATGATCAGAGTTAGTTAAACCAACACAGTGCTTTTGGGCAGGTGATAAATTTCAAGTATGAGTTGTGAATTGCCCTGACATGCCCCATCCCAAGAGCGTGAACTGCGTTCTACAAAACATTTAGTAATTATTTAAAGAGTTATAAGAAATTAACTTATTATTGAGAGAAGTAGGAATGGGCTTTTTTGGCTAAGCCTTATATTTAGTGTATTTATCTTTGCCAGTATAGAGCTAACATAAAGGCTCTCTACTGTCAACACTCAATGTCAGTTTTATAGGAAGTGTGCGGATATAAGTTTAGCCAAAGCCAAACCACAGGTTTTTTTTCCAAGCTTTTCCCTTTTCCTAGGCTCTGTTGGGGAATCTAGCAACTGAATGGAAATTATAACATTGCTGCTATCACTTGCTTATTTGGGGAAACGAATATATTGAATTAAATAGAATGAAGGAACATTTAATAGCTTAATTTTTGTAAAAGCCAGCTGTTGTGACCATTCTGTATTTACCACAAGAATATGGTAACTGATGCATGGAGCCATTGTAGTGCGGGAAGGCTATTAACCTCCAAAAAGTGAAAGCAGAGAAAAGGCCAACCCAAACTGAATTGATTCAGCTAGTGCAGTCTCCTGCTTCTGATACTGCTCAGTCTGTTTGATGACCAGAGGGTAGTTTGGAATTAAACACACAATGGAAAACACCTCGTCATGACACTGTCACCTTTTTACCCATGTGCTGAAGCACAGTGGTATTAAATGACTGGGTTAATGGAGTTTTCCTAAGAGGGAGAGATGTTTGAATTGTGTCACTAATTTTTTTGTAGTCATTAAGTTTGTCATTTGCTGCAGTATAATGACTTAAATGTACAAAACACTAAGTCTCATGTTGTGCTTGCTTTAATACCCAGACTCTTCTTAGATATCTTTTAACATTCTCTTTTTTGAAGAACATATTTGAAAGGGCCCATTGCTTATCTTCAGTTTCTATCTGGAGTATAATACAAAAGGTTTTATCAATGCAGATGTGCTCTCATTCCACAGGATGGCAACTAATCCTTATTTCTCTTCTCAATTATTTTGACATTCCCACTAGAAGTGGCTTTCCTGGCTAAGTTCCTTTCTGAGGCATCAGGGACATAAACATGGAAAGACAGCCCTTCTGTTGGGAATAAAGAGTATTTGGAAAAGCTCATTATACTATGTCTATTCAGGCTGTATCAACTTGCTGAAGATTGCTGATGAGACCAAAAAGGCACCACCTAAGGACTAAATATTGAACACTACTTCTTGCTACTGTTTCACTTGGGTCTCTCTGGTAAGTGGTGCTCCCAAGCCCAACTGATGACAAGTCTATGTTGGCGCGTCTAAAGAAAAGGCTGCTGTGATAAGGTTTAGTTATTGATGTGACTCGGGGAGAATGGTTCTGGAGGTTATTTATTCACTTTTTATTTCCAGTTTATTTTGACAGATAAATGTCTCAGATACTTGGAATTTAAATAGGCTTTTAGATTTATGAGTTGAAGGTATGGCTTTTTGTTCTTTGCTGGTGAGTTTATATACTTTTCTCCCACCTCATGCCCCAGTTTCTTGCTACAGATGCCTGTGGATATTATTTAAAGAAATGCTGTTTTGTTATCTTCTCAAATTGTGCTCCTAAATCATTTTAGTTTATCTTCATGTCTTGTGTGTTTAGTCTTCTGCCTTTCCCCCTCTCCATTGTTGAATGAATAAAGATATGAAAATGAATACAGACTTCTGCTATTTCTGCTATGTAAAAATAAGGCAGATTTTGGGAATCTGGTTTGTCCTGGCAGACACTCCTCACTTAAGTGTTCCTCACTCTCAGGTTGTGTCCGCTTCCCAGATGTTAACTGAGGACTTGGCTTCATATCACAAGTGTATTTGTTAGGTGGCCTTTTTTGTTCCTGCAGAATAAAACACTGTTGCTGTTAAACATCTAGGAGACCTACCTGAATTGTAATTGCAAATAACTTTTGGGGAGGACAGAGGTTAGAAAGCATTCATATGTGCAAAGTTAGAGAGTGGTGAATACCTTTTTCTCGGTCCATGTGC
Source organism: Polioptila caerulea (assembly GCA_013397295.1). NCBI lineage: Eukaryota > Metazoa > Chordata > Aves > Passeriformes > Certhiidae > Polioptila > Polioptila caerulea. The sequence goes on from VYXF01000362.1 coordinate 333,894, forward strand.
AGAGGCACAAATGTTCAGTCAGTATTACACAGCTACCATACCTAGGCATGAAACATTAGAGTGGTCAGGAAATAATAACTGTCTTGCAGAGTGGATAGCAAGAACTCAGCTTACTTACTGGAAAACCTGTGGTACACACAACAGGTGGAGAGTGTGTGAAATTACAAGTTAAAAATGGTTTGTGAGAAGAATTTTCTGTAGCTGTCAGTAACAGTTGGTCTTCCACAGACCCAGCTAGTGGGTGAAGTGGATAGTTGGGAGCTAGCAGTTGTAGTGGCTGGGATAAGAGACGAAGTCAGCTGGGAGGGTTCTAGTGGCATCTTTATACTTGCTGTTTTGGATAACTTAAGTCTGAAGTTATGAACTGTGCTCTCTAGCTGGAACATCATAACAGTTGTAATGGACTGAGTCTCTGTTTTGGATTGAGTTGAAATCCTTTTTGGCTTTGAAATTCAGCCTAGCTTTTTTTTTTCCTTCCCCGAAGTAGACCCTTGTGTAGGTGGAGCCTTTCTCTTTTTGCCCCCTTGCTGTCAGTTTTTCCTGCCAATGCGATGAATCAAAGAATCATAGGTTCAGTTGAGTTGGAAGGACCCTTAAAGATCAACCCCTACTGCCAGCCTTCCACCTCTGTGGATGTCATCATGAAGGAAGCAAATTTTCTTCTGTTTCAGCCAGCCCAGATTGGCCATTCCTAAACTCAGCAGTTGAAAGCTGAAATGTTTGTATAGTGAATAGAAAGTGTTTGACTATATTTCTGGGCATATGCAAAAATGATGTGGTTATTTTCCTCTTTGTGTATGACTGTGACATTTCATATCCTCACTTGCTCAAACAGCAGTTGACCTTTGCAGAATGATTCCAGGAGCAGTTAATGAGCTGCACTGGGTTTGGACTTTGAGTTTGCATTTGTTAGAATCATTGGCAACTCTTGAGGCTGAGCCTCTTCTCTTGGGCTAGCAGGCTCCTGTGGGAATTACCACTAAGTTTGTGAGCTGTTAGCCCTAAACAGTTTTTTCCTTATCTTTCATGGAGCTCTGACAAGCAAGGAGCAGTTTTTGTCAAATTGATCTCACAGAAATCTTAATTGCATCCTCCTTTAGCTTGAGTATTAATATGCATGTTAAAATTTTAGCATAGTTTCTTTTTCTAACTGCAGGCAAAAAAAAAGAATTTAAAACGGGAGATATATTTCACACTGGTTTTGAAAATGCAGCTTCTGCTTTCTAATGAGTTAACTAATACACTGTGCAGTGAAATTTCCATCCTTCCCCTTGTAATTGCACATAAGCCCATTATTTTTAGTTTTATTTGACAGATTGGTAAAATGAAGCCATTTGAGAAGGGAGGAGGGCTGAATTTTGGTAGAAATTCCAAACAGCTCTGCACTGAATCATCAGTCCCAAGAGCACAGACATTCCACAGAAATGTCAGACGTCCTTCTGGCATATTAATGAGGAAGTAGCAATGAGTTTTCAGTCATGCTGATTTTAAAGTTCTTGCTCAGCTTCAAATGAAAATTCTTAGCATTTGATAACAGTTTAAGCAAATCCAAAATCACGATAAGGATACAGTCCAGATTTGGGCTATTTTAGTCATGAAGTGGGAGGGGAACTTTGCCTCTAGTGATGTGTTTGTGTTATTACAATCACACTTCTTTCCTCAGCTTTTACAATCAAGATGAAGAAAACCCTGTAAGTCTACCACTATTCTAACTACTACGAGACTTTTCCTATTGGAAGATGGTGAATTATAGCTTACTATATTCTTGAGCATTGGTTTATCTTTCAATACTCTGAAGTAAATTTTGCCTTTGGATTTTCTTTGAAGCAAGACTTGTGCTTTAGTTTTGAAATTTTTGTCACAGATCAACCTTGAGGAATAAAAAGTAAAGAATATATGTTCAGGAACAATAACTTACTGAAGAGGTAGGGTGGGAGATTAGGTAGTTAATATGTCTGTGACATTTTTTTGTTAAAGGATTTGATGATGCAAAAAAAACTCCCATTCAAGTACCACCAAAGTTGAATATCTAAAAATAAAAGGAAATTCAAATGCGAACATTAACAGAATGAGTTCAATATAGGCACATTGTATTTCCTCTTATTTAAGAAGTACAAGTGGAGATGTTGTCAAGTTCTTGTATTCGATAAAAATTAATTCCTTGGGCTTCCTCAGTCTGGGAATAAGAAAGAGTGAATTGACTTGTTTTCTTTGCAAGAGCTGAAGGTTTGCCTCCCATATACAAGTCTGTAACACTGTAATTGCTAGCTTGTGGGATTTGTTGTTGCAACATGTCTAAAAGTAATGGGTTTATTAGATTTCATTTCAAGTATTTGATTTGTTTCGTAGCATACATGCCAACTGAAAATACTATAGTAAATGATAAAGCAAAACAAAGTCCAAGAAAACAACAACTACTGCTCTTCCCTCCCTTCTCTACTCACCTACAAAATGCAAAAATTCTAGAGGCAACATTACCTGCTCTGAGCTACAGACCAGGTCTAGCATGCATGTAGTACTCTATGGGTGCAGTGCTGCATCTTTGTACTCCACATAAGGCAGCATTTCATAGAATTGCTATTGTGATAAACCACAGGTAGAGTTCTCAGTCTTGGTGGAGAGTAACAATACAACGTAACATGTAATTTTGAAGTTCAGCTAGAAGGGGAAATTATTTCCTTTAAGAATACTTTAAGAGTCCTTGTACTTCAGTCATCTTCCACTGACCTATGGTATTTCTTCATCCTCTTACCTATTTATTTAACATGTCGTAAGTTATCACCAAGTCAGTTCAAAATACTACTTTCACTTTTTCCCTGCCTGCATTTACCATTCAGAGAAAACAGTGGTGTTTAGCTGTCCACAAATCCAAAACTATTCTGTAGCAAGTATATGTAGTTTTTGCAGCACCTGGAATTAACGGTTTGAGACCAGTTGCTTATGAACTGTCAGGTGGGAGATGTAGCAGAGCAACACAGCATAACTTCTTTGATCTAATTGAAAGACATTATGTTCAGTCTGTGATAACTCCCTGCCATCTTTCCTGTGATAACATTCCTTCAGTGATCCATATTTGAGGGAGGTTCTATGTCTCAGTTATGGAAAGAAAAGATTGAGAACGATTGTGTGAGGGATACCAGTTAATGTCAGAAATTGGCCTTTCCTGGCTCACATATAAAATATAGAAAACTCCAAACAAAACTTGTCCCCTGGGTACAGGACACTAAACATCAGTTCAAGCAGCATCCCTGGCATTTAATGAGCTCTGGTTCCTCAGATAATAGTGAGAACCTTTGCTGATATTGTGATGTAGTTGTCATGGTTACGAAAGGACCAGGTGCTAAATACAAAGTATCAGAAAGATGAAAATGGAGAAGATCAGTGCCCAAACAGGAAAGATCGCAGAGCAGATAAGATGATTTGGAGATCAGGAAAAAAAATTAGGGAATGGTGGCAACAACTAGGGAATTCAACAGGAAATGAGAGGAAAGAAAAGTAGATAATCAGAGATGTTTGATCCAGAAGCGGACCTTGATGGAACTTGACATGCTTATGTTTGTAGTTAATGAAAAGCCTTCAAAGAGAAGTCTGGGAACAATATTTCCTAGCAAAAGTCCCTTTTGGCTTATTCTGTTTGAAGCTTTGCACATTATGTCTTAAGAACGTACTGTGGAAGACAAAGTTACGCTCTGATACTGAAGCATGGACAGTGAATTTTTCTCCCAAGATAACACAGCTAGTGGCGTAGGTGAAAAATAAAGGTAACTATATGATGTTGGACATGAGATTTGCATTGTGCCCTCTCCTGTGGTTGAAGTTTTGGGCAAGTTCCATTTGAAAGATGTAGATTTCCAAGAGGTAGCTTCTATGTTCTCTGCCCTGGTTTTGAGACTGTAAAGATTTAGATGTTAGATAGCCTTTTTTTAAGTTGGTGAAAGCTAATTGAACCTTTTGTTCAGATGAAAAGAATATCTGAGATAATAAAGTGAGCCTCTTAGTGGGATGTGAGTTAATAGCACAGTGATTCCCTGAGCAAGTGGGTTGGGATCTTCAATTAATTCCTGCAGCAAGATGGGAAATCAAGTTTCCATGGATACTGAGCCAGCAGCAGCACCGACACTCACAGCAATTGCAAGCTTAGTTTCCCTAAAGCTTGCTTCGTAAGGAGGATTTTCCCCCCGCTCTATGTTCTGTATTTTCAAATACAAAAGGCAGATGGACATTTGAGGAATAGTTAGAGTCAAAAAATACTGTCCTCTTACCTAGAAAATTGCGTACAAGAAATGCAAATGACTTGCATAATTTAAAGTACAAGTTGGAAAGACCTGGAAGTAAGCTCATCATGAAAGCAGCAGTTAACAATAAGTAACTGAGAGATAAAGCTGTAATTGTGTGGAAACATATTTCTTAAAGGCACAGTGATTTTTTTTTTTTTTATTGGCACAATAGATTAGTTTGAATTTTAAAAAAAAATAGTGAAAAAATAAGCATTGGAAGTTATGCTGAGGCTGAATATAAAATAGTTTGTACCAGTCTCTACTAATAAAGCAAGCAAAACAAAACCAAGGATTCATTTCTTTTTTAACTTTGAAGCCATTCTCTCTTCTTCTTCCCTGACCCCATAGCATTTTGCAGTCTGTGTCCTTGGAATAGGATTCCTCTCACTGAAATATATTGAGAGAAAAATTCATTTGATAATGATGGACTTTCAAGGAGACCCAGTGTATGGCACATGTTTATTCACTATACAATCAGAACCAAAACTGTTACATTTTCAAATAAAATTGTGACTGATCCAGTGGCAGTGTCTTACATGTCTTTGCTTTCACTAGGAGCATTAAGGGAAGTGTTACAAATTTATTAAAATACTTCTGTTTTGGAAAGACATTTCAAATACTGGCCTATAGTAGCAAATTCTTTGAACATTCAAATCATACTACATAGAAAAAAACCCAAATGTCTGGCTAGATGAACAAAACAGATCTTGGATCTCAGTAGTAAAAATATAACACCTTTAATGTAATTCTTACATACCTAATGTTGTATTCAGAAAAAGAGAATGGAACACAGAAGAGGAGTTTGGAAAACTCACAACAGGCAATTTCCTAGATCAGTGCACAGGTTGTAAGTCATCCACAGCCTCTCCAGTACTTCTCTGAAGCCAACAAGCCTCACCAGAATGGTGCAATGTTGCAAAACAGTCTTTATTACTATGACTTACGTGCAGCTCAAGCTAGTTACGCTGCTCTAAAGCAGGTCTCTTGTTTTCTCTTATACAAATTGATAAATTAGAATTACACTGATAAAAATGAAAGTACTTGAAAAATAGGAGTAGATTTTTCCATCTGTGATTTCAGATTTTGACAAAAAAGCAAATTTGTCTAAATGACAGACTTCAATATCTGTAAAGGAATATTGGGCCTAACATACAGAGTGTATGAATGAAGTTCTCTAAGAATCAGGCACCTCTTTCTGATCTTGAAAAGGAATAGAGTCCACAAAGAGGACAAGGAAGATGCAATGTCAGTAAGATGTTCAGAAGCCAAAATAAACTACAGTGTTTGTAGAAAAAGTCAAGTTCTGCTACTTTCTAACAGCTCTAAACCGTGACATGCTGATGAAAATCAAGACTAGTTGAAACCATTATGTATGGGACATCACAAAACCTGTAGCAGGTATCTGTTAAAAGTAAAAGCTCCAAATAATATTTTCAAAACAGAGGCTTGGCCTGGTGCACTGAAAACTAATATGATTTCTCTCCATAAAGAATAAGTACCAAAGAACAGATTTGTAGTAGCTGTCATTGAGTAATAGCAGCTAATAGCAGCTGCAAAATAAGCAGAAGTTATCTACGTTTTTCATGTAGGCATTGTGTTGCTACAGCCTATCGCTGGTTTTAAGGTGGAAATGCATCAGTGCGGGAGGCACTGCACAGTGTTACTGACAAGGCACGGTCCTAAATATAGCAACTCGGTTAAAAACAGTACATATGACAAAAGTCTAAACATTCTGTAGAAGCGGGCAGACAGAGGCCTGCCGTTGCTCGCTACTTGAATATAAGTCACAAAGGCGGTAAAGCCTAGTGGTTTATGCAGCTGTATTCCCACGGCAAAAGAAGGCCGCCTGGCATAAAGCGCTGTGTGGTCCGGCTCGGCGCCAGGATTTCCGCGGAGAAGAGCCAGCTCTGCGACCGACCGCGAGTAGCGCTGCGGGACGTGCCCGGGGGCGGGCGGGGCCCCGACCGAGCGGGGCCGGACCAGAAGAGGAGCCAAGTCGCCTGCCTCCGTTTCTGCGGCAGAGGGAGCGCCATCCG
>VYXF01000363.1:0-17308 GCA_013397295.1 Polioptila caerulea
GTCACTCTAAATATGATATTGACAGCAAACCAATCTTGGGAAACTTGAATGAGAACGCAAGATGGAAACTCCCTCAGACACAAATTCCTCAGTCGAACTCTGCAGCGGGAATGTTACCACTTTACAACCAGCCACCGGTGGCAGCGCCGGCATGGATCTCCCAACCTCCTGCACAGTAACTATTTTATATTCCTCCATCCATCTGATGTCCATGAGGGTTAATGGACCTTTAGGGCAGGGACAGAGTGGGTTGCTTTTGGGGCGTTCTTCAACCACATTAACGGGATTGTTTGTGCAGACTTCTTAGGAGAAATCAAAATCACGGTCTGGATTCCCTTCCCCTGTGTACTGTATCTCAGGGTTCTAAAATTGCCCAATTAATATTTTTTACAATGTCAATGTCTACTAACACAGTGTAATAAAGAAAGGGGGGAGGAGGGTTTTGGGTCCACAGGAGCACCTCAGATTTTCTGGACTCGGCAGTTAACTGTTCAGTGTCCCACTTGTAAATGCAAGCTGTTGTGGCAAAGACAGCATGTCACACTCACAGGCATTATTGATACAGGAGCTAATGTCACAGTCATTTCACAAGCTAAGTGGCCCCCAAGATGGCCACTTACTGCTGTTCTGCAAGCACTCACTGGTATTGGGGGGAGCAGTATCAGCTTTCAAAGCTAGGATTTTATCCAAATTGTAGGTCCTGAGGGACACACTGCTACGATTAAGCCTTTTGCTTTGCAAATTCCTATGGGGCCATGACATGTTCTCACAGATGGGAGTCAGAATGGGGTCTGATTTTTCCTAGGGGTCACTGATTTGTGCACTACCCTGAAACTGACCTGGAAAACTAATGAACCGGTATGGGTAGATCAGCGGCCCCTGCAGGTTCAGAAATTGCATGCCTTACAAAACCTGGTTAATGAACAACTGCAAGCAGGATGTATTGTCCCCTGCACAAGCCCGTGGAACTCTCCTGTGTTTGTCACTCAGAAAAGAAGTGGTAAGTGGCATTTACTTCATGATCTCAGAAAAATAAATGCAATCATGCAAGATATGGGAGCCCTGTAGCCAGGACTCCCATTGCCTACCACGATTCCTCAAAATTGGCACTTAACAACCATCTATTAGAAAGATTGCTTTTTCACAATTCCTCTGCACCCAGAGGACGGACCAAAATTTGTCTTTTCAGTGCCCAGTTTAAATATGCAAGAACCTTTGCAAAGATTCCACTGGGTAGTTTTACCCCAGGGGATGAAAAACAGTCCCTCAATTTTCCAGTGGTTTGTCGCCCAGGCCCTTAGCCCAGTAAGACAGGCGAAGCCTCATGTGTTACTATATCACTATATGGATGATATTCTCATTGCCGCTGAAAACCAAGATGACATGAAGGAAACCTTAGCCTTCACCACAGAAGCTGTAAAATGTGCAGGATTGCAAATAGCTCAGGACAAGATCCAAGAAATGCCTCCATGGCAGTATTTAGGTTGGCATATTAGATCCCAAAGTGTACAGCCACAGCAACTGCAAATTCAAAACAAAATTTTTACATTACATGAAACACAACAGTTGCTAGGGACCATTAATTGGGTGAGACCCTTAGTGGGAGTCACAAGTTCAGATTTAGCTCCTCTTTTTGCATTGTTAAAAGGAGAGTCAGATTTGTCTTCCCCAAGACATTTGAATCACAAAGCCCAATTGGCCTTGCAAAGGGTGGCAGATGCTATTGCCCATAGACAAGTCTCACGATGGGCGCCTGATCTTCCATTTTTACTAATCATTTTAAATCCTTCATGATAGCCACATGCCTTGCTCTTCCAATGGGATCCTAATATAGCCAACCCTTTACTTATCATCGAATGGATTTTTTTACTTTATCAAATGACAAAGACAATTGCTACTCAACATGAAATGTTTGCACAGCTCATTATTAAGGCACGACAGAGATTATAAATGTTGGCAGGCTGTGATTTTTAACAAATTTGTATACCTATAACTACTGTCTGCCTGCAATGGCTTTTGCAGACATCAGGACTGTTGCAGCAGACCTCGCGTTTGAGACAGAAGTGAGCCAAGACACACACTCTTGTTTACCAGTGTGAAAAGAGTCACGATTTACTCTTCACAACTCAGCCATCCTGACTCCAACTACTCGCTGACTCTGACTACAGCAAACTCCCACTGTAGGCTTCCCTTGCAGACTCTGACTACAGGCTTTTCCTGCTAGACTCTGACTGCAGGCTTCAACAGCAGGCTCCAACTGTAGACCCAGACTGACCTCACAGGAAATCTTTTACAGCAGAAATTCTCTCTCCCATTTGGCCCATCCTCCGATCCTTCTGAATCATTCCTTCAGTTCCTCAGGATCCTCCCCGACTAGCCAACCCACCCTTTTATCACACTCATCCTCAATGGATATAGCTGTGACTCATCAGGGGCAAGGTTGTTTTGGGGTAATTAACACAGCTGTGATTCCTCAGGGGCAAGGTCATTGTCCTGGGTTGATGCTAAACTGTATTGATGCTAAACTGTATTGTATACAGTCATCTGTAATCCCTTCTCCTACACAGGACCTTTTCAGATTGCACTTGCTGATTTTTCAGGTCAGATTACTCTCCATTCACCACCTCATAAATTGTTAACTACTAACTTTAATATTATGTTAAAACCCAAATGCGGTGAAACTCCCTTACAAGCTCTCACAGTATTTACTGATGGCTCCAGACGATCCCATAAATCTGTTTTACTTTGGAGAGATAATGATACTGGTACATGGGCCTCTGATGTAACTGTAGTTTCTGGGTCCCCACAAATTGTGGAATTAGTTGCAGTTCGTGCTTTTCAAAAATGGCCTACACCTTTTAATTTAATAACATATTCTGTTTATTTTGCAGGTATTGTTGAAAGAGCTGAAGCTGCTGTTTAAGAGAAGTTTCTAATGCCGATCTTTTCCAGTGGTTGCAACAATTATTTTCCTTTTAGATGCCAGAAAGCGCCCTTATTTTGTTATGCATGTTCACTCTCACACAACGTTACCTGGCTTTATAGCAGAAGGAAACTGACAGGCGGATTTACTTTACCTGTCCAGGTACTCTCTGATTGTTTTGTACAGGCCAAACTTGGCCACTTCTTTTTTCATAAAAATGCTGCAGCTCTTTGTCGCACATTTGCATTAAAGTGTCAGCAAGCAAAGCTAAACAGACGAATGGGGATACAATTCAGCATCAACCCAGGACAGACGTTATTGCTGCTTGCCCTGATTGTCAACATCATAATTTTGTGACAGGCTCACCGGGAATTAACCAGAGTGGCCTACAAAGCCTCCAAGTATGACAAACTGATGTCACCCACTACCCTGAATTTGATTGTCTCAAATATGTTCACTCATCCCTTGACACCTTTTTAGGTGCATTATTTGCATCATGCCACACAGGTGAAACTGCTAAAGATGTTTGCTGCCATTTTTTGGTCGCTTTTGCAACTTTAGGGATTCCTCAACAGATTTAAACTGATAATGGTCCTGCTTACACTTCTCAACTACTTTCCTCCTTTTTTGCCCTATGGGGAATCTCTCATATTATTGGCATCCTTCACTCCCCCACAGGACAAGCAATTATTGAATGTACTCATTCAACGCTTAAGTGTCTTTTAGCTGAACAGAAAGGGGGAATGCAGGGATGTGCTCCAATAGAACGGCTACACAAAGCACTGTATGTTTTCAATTTTTTTAATTGCTACGCTGATAGCAAAGTTCCCCCCTATAATAAAACACTTTTCTACTTCTAAAGAAATATCATTAGACATAGGGAAAAAAGCATGCATTCTCATAAAAGACCCAGAAAGTGGAAAAAACATAGGCCCTTTTCCCCTTATTACACGGAGAAAGGTTTATGCTTTTGTTTCCACAGATACTGGTCCTCATTGGATTCCAGCCATGAACATCAGACCCTTCATTGAACAGCCAGCTGCAGCTGATCAAAATACAGAAAAGGATTAATGCCCTTGAAGAAGTGGTTTGGGTGTCCCAGAGACATCAAAGTGATAAAAGATAAATCTTCTATCCTTGGGGAACCAGTCGATCATACGTCCACCGGTGGTCGCAGGTCTGTTAACTTCCTTTCCCTGCTTGGCCTGTCACACAGGGGATCATAAAGAGCGGACTGTGTGTGAGCGTCAAGTTGTGGGTGCCTTTGGTATTGTGCATCTCATAAAAGAAGAGCTGACTGTCAGCATTGTGACCCTTTAAGGAGCAGTCAGAATAATATACAAATTAAACAGCTGGTGTGTAGGCATGAATATGGTTTGCCTGAACATCAGGAATTATCAAGGGAGCAGTGGCTTGCTGTTGTTAATAAGTTTTGTAGTGTTAGTTCTAACTCCTCCCGTAGTAGTAATGGATAGCCCTCTATCACCATTGCCTCCAAGTAATATTCGGCTTATGCTAGCAAAGGCTTTTTAGTATTAGCGCTTTCTCCTGTTAGTTTTTCTTAGCCTGTTAATCAGCAAAAATCAAATGTATGGATAACTTTAGCCAATTTAACAGGACAAGATATTTTATGTTTGGCTACAGCCTCTGCTGAAAACCTATTTTTTACTTGTCTCCTTGGTTTACCTTTAGATACATGGCCACATCCCTCTTCAAATTATGTCTTTCATTTTAAAAGTCATGCTGATGCTTGGGATCAATGGGTCCCATATCTCCCTTGTGCAACCCTTGAGCCCCAAAAATTAGAACTTTTGGGATCTGTAAAAATGGACGTTTGTGTTAAATTTAATTATTCTGGGGCCAACCAATCTAAAGCATGGGATGTTTCTTCAAGCCAACCCCTATTTGGAAATGCAAGTGCCTGGTATATTTTCACTTCTACCAACATGTCTCGCTCTACTAATGCTCCTTTATCGTTACCAGCAGGAGAGTTTTTTATTTGTGGACACAGATCTTGGGCTGCTATTCCATCGTATATTAAGGGAGGCCCCTGCAGTTTAGGGTGACTCTTGCTGTTAACAACCAACACATCCATGATTTCACAACATAGATTTCCATGGAGAGGGAAACGCAATATTCTTGCATTTACCTCTGATTGCGATGATAATCTCTACTTTTGGTCACCACCACAATGTTGGGCTGCCTCCTTCTTTGTTTCAGGAGTAGTGTCCAGAAAAGCACTGGGATTGTTAAACAGACGAGGCTGCTGGTTAGCTCAACAAACTAATGGTACTTCACATGCTGTGACAGGATTGTTAACTGATGTTGATTTCATTAGACATGCTACATTGCAAAATCAACCCACTATTGATTTTTTGCTTTTAGCTTATGGACATGAATGTCAAGAAATGGATGGATGGTGTTGTATAAACCCTTCTGATCATTCACAATTTATTCACGGAAGTATTAAAGCTTTACGAGATAATGTAACCAAATTAGAACGAGAAGATGGAACTGATTGGTTTAACAGCCTTTTTAGAAACTTGGGAATCACTGAATAGGACAGGAATTTAATTAAGATGGGAATGTTTGTATTAGGGATACTATTAGTTGTAGTGATATGCTTGCCTTGCTTGATTCAATGTATTCAGAGATTGCTTAATAAATAGATAAAGCAAATAATGATTCTTGAACAAAAAGGGGGAGATGTGGAAGATCAGACAGCTATAGATGCTGAGCTGGGTAGCGCCACAGACCTGGCCCTGGTACAGTGGAAGCCGTGGGAGAGAGAAACTCAAGGCAAGAGCAAAAGTGAAGGCGTCATGTCTGGTCACTCTGACCGCTCTAACAAGAGAAGATGTAACAAGCACATTGCTGGTGCAAAAGAATGTAAAAGGGACTTGATAACTGAAAAGATTGTGTTACTAAGGGAACAGAGGCAAAGGGGTCTGAGTGGAAAATTTTGTACGGAAGTTAGAGAACTATAAATGGTGGTGATTAGTGTAATAAACTGGCTTTGCTTGCATAGCATGGTCCATGTCTCTCAATCTCCGCAATTACCTAAGGGATTTTGAAGGGTGTAAGGCAGTGAGAAAGGTTTTTTGACCACTTATTTTTAAGCTGCCCCCGAGTTAACTCCACAAGTATGACACATGTTGTCCGTGACTATCAGTGGAAGTGCCAACACCAGAATGGAACTAGAATCCTTTTTAATAAGCTCTGGTCCAGATCTAACAAAACATCTGTAATGTAACTGTAGGTGGAAACCTCATGCGAGACTTTGAAATGCAAATATTACGATCCTTAAGGTGGGACAACTATTGTTGGGAGACCACTAGGCCCAGGAAGCAATCTGTATTTTGACCCACCAGCTGATGATGAAAAGTGAGAAGACCCCTTTGCCAACGAGACTTGGGCTTTGAAAGGGCTTTATTTGATTTATAGCCAACATGCTTATCACAGGTTACCTCTAAACTGGTCAGGGATATGTTATGTAGGGTATATTAGACCGTTGTTCTTTTTGCTGCCACAAGTTCAGGGAAATCAGTTAGGAATCAATGTATATGATGATCTAATTAGAGAAAAGCAGTCAATTGATGCATCCCTGGCTGGAGGGAGCACCCAAAAGTGGGGTAAAGATGAATGGCCACCTGAACGGATCATACAATGCTATGGACCAGCCACTTGGAATCTTAATGAATTAATATCAGGTGCCAGAGAACCCATTTATAATTTAAATAGGATAATTAGGTTACAAGCTTTCTTTGAAATAATAATCAACCAGACAGCTACACCCCTTGACCTTCTTGCTGACCAATCTACTCAGATGAGAAATGCGATATTTCAACATCAGATGGTGTTAGATTATCTATTAGCAGAAGAAGGAGGAATGTTTAGAAAATCAAATTACTGAAACTGCTGTTTGCAAATAGATGACAATGGAAAAGTGATGAAGCAAATAACAAAGGGAATAACAAAGTTAGGTCATGTAATGGTCAGAAGGTGGAAAGGATGGGAATGGGACATGTTTTTGTGGTTATGTGGTGGACTATGAGTTAAACAAATGCTCTTTTTCCTCTCATGTGCTGTAGCAACTCTCATCTTTTTACAATGCGTGATTCCTTGCTTAGTTCAACTTATTCAACATGTGATCAAAGGGATGCAAGTCATTGCCATGCCTACCGATCCAGAAATGTCTTCAAAAGGACAGAAATTGATGTCACTGCAAATAATTTCAAAATCAGAAAGGACCCAGCAACAGGAAATTAAGTCAGCGATAACTGAAGTTTGTAAAGACAATTTTTGAAAACATAAAAGAGGAGGGATTGAAAGGAATGAGAGGGATTTGTCTTTGCAACCAACTGCGAGTCTGCTAATAGATAAAGCCAGATATTGAGAGATGAAAGAAAGAATGGGAGGAACCATAAATTCCATAGGAATGCCACTGATTGACACAAACTATTTCTCATCCAAGGCTGTGCTAAATCCCTGGATTTAGAAAAGTAAAAAAAAAAAAGAACAGAGACACAAGGAAAAGAAAAGGGGGGGATATACATTAGAAAGGGGTCTGTATTAGGTGATTCAGGAAGTCTGTACCTCTCAAGTACCTCAACCAGTGGGGACAGAGAGACAGAAATACGGCTGGGAAATTAGGATAAAAAGGATGCTGCTTCCTCTAACAATTTGAGAGACCCGATGGGAAATGCTCTGTCTCTCTCTTGTGGAGGGGGGTGTGCCATACCTGCTCCACCCCTGTCCCCTCCCTCTGTCATCCCTCTGCCCGTCCCACCTCTTCTTTTCGGGGCAGTCTGTGCTGGGCCTGCTCCGCCCCCACCCGGCCCTACAACCTCGGACCACACTCCTCCGGGGGGGGGGACCAGGACCATGCCCACCATCTTCACAGAAGCCAGGGTTGGAACATGGCAACGCCCATGCAGCTGATCCCGGTGTCAGTACCAGTGCCTACACTCTAGCATCACCCACCCAGAAACAAGGACATGGTGTTTGTACCCTCCCCTTTCTTCTCTGAAGACGACCTACACACTTCTGGTTCCAGTGACCCCACCAATCTGTGGGAAAAGATCCAGGCTGGCATGGTAAAAGAGAGGGACTGGGAAATAGCTTCCAAGATCACGGCATTCCCAGTGCTATACGGGGGGGACCACGGTGTGAGCCCCTCACCTATGGGGAAATAAAAGAGTTATGGAAGTCGGCTAAGGATTACGGAAGAAGTTCCCCCTTTTTTAACAATCTGCTTAGAGCTACTTTTACAGCTCATATTCTGAGCCTTCATGATTTAAAATATATTATGACTGTGTTATTGTCACCAACTGAATATACCTAATGGGGAGTGGAAGCGACTGCTTAACCAGTTATTGCCCACATATGCCAGCAACCCAGCACGGGTCATACTAACACTGGAACACCTGGCAGGGGAGAGGGCACATACCCACCCTGATGATCAGGCTGCTATCCTCCCCAGGCCAGTGCTAGATGATATTAAAAATGCCGCAAGGAAAGCACTGATCCAGGTGTCTGATGGTAATACACCAGCATAGGATTTTGTAGAAATAAAACAAGGACCTAGTGAACTGTTGGAATCTGGAATGAAGAGAATATTTCCCTGCATGTTTCAAAGGATCCAAACGCTCTGANTTTATAGAAAAAAAAGCAAAAGATGAATTTTTGTTAAAATTGGTCATGTCAAATGCTAATCCTGAATGTAAGAAAGTGCTACGTGGCCTTCCTACTGACCCTGAGCCAACCTTAACGCAAGTGATAGAGGCTTCTAACCACATTGGGACCCCTGAACATTTGTCTGTCCTGCAGGCTCAGGGAGTCGGACAGGGAGTTGCAGAGGCTCTGTGTGCACTGCAAATCGTGCCTCAAAACCCAAAACCACGAGATCCTGGTCCATGTTTTCAATGCGGTGAACACGGACATCTCAAAAGAGATTTTCCACAAGATGAAAGGAAGCCCAAGGTCCCTGCCTCTTCCAAGTGTTGCAAGAGTTGCTGTCATTCTAACCAATATCGCCTGAAGCAGGGAGGCCACAGAAAACAGGTCCAGGGAAACTTCCAGCGCAGCGCTGGACTGCCACGTGCTACGACACAAATACCTCAGCCACACATGCCCATGACCACAGGAAGCCACGTAAACCAGAGCTTCAACATCTTGTCTCAAGCCTACCAGCTGCCTTACCCCCAGGTACCAGGCTGGAGCTGGCAAGTGCCAAGCCAGAAACCCTAACTGACTGTTTCACTCACACCATATCCCATAGGCCAGCTTGGGCTTGAAAATCTACCTTGTGAACTGTTAATTTTGGAGAATTGTAGATCAAGGACTGAAGCATTTTTTGTGTTGCCCTCTGTGCTATTGGTTACATCCCAACAAGAAATCACTCTGCTAGCTATATCTCCTGACTCACCTTGTTTTGTCCCTCAGGGACTAATAATTGCTCAGGTAATTTTGCTCCCCAAACAGGACAGTTGCAACACCCCAGAGTCCTTGGTAATGTGGACTCAGGTAATAAGCCACAACCGGCCTCCGATTATCTGCACACTGGAACTTAATAACAAAAAGGTTGTTCTGTTAGGACTCATTGACACAGATTCAAATGTGACTGTCATCTCCCAGTACAAGTGACCTTCTGAGTGGCCCCTCACACCAGCTCCAGGGACACTGTCGGAAATTGGAGGCAACAGCACCAGCTTGGAAAGTGTGCAGTCAAATTCATGGGACCTGAAGGCTGTATTGCTAACAAAAGGCCCTTTGTGGTAAGAACCCCATGATTCTGTGGGGAAGAGACATTCCGTCCCAATGGGGGATGCACTTAGAGACAAATTTTTAACTGGGGCCATTGAACAGCGTGATACCTTTAAATTAACCTGGAAAATCGATAAACCTGTATGGGTAAATCAATGGCCCCTCTCTGAAAAAAAACTTGTCGTGCTTGAGTCTCTAGTGAAAGAACAATTACAAAAAGGACACATAGTACTGACCACAAGCCCATGGAATACACCAGTCTTTGTCATCCAAAAATGAAACAGTGATAAATGGCAGCTCCTACAGGACCTTCATAAGGTCAACGAGGTCATAGAGGATATGGGCAAACTACAACCTGATTTACCATCCCCTGTTATGGTTCCTAAGGAATGGAAATTGACTGTTATTGATTTAAAGGACTGCTTCTTTGACATTCCTCTCCATCCACATGATGCTCATCAATTTGCCTTCTTGGTACCCAGCATTAATAGAAAGGCACCCTCTCAGAGCTACCACTGGACCAGATTACCACAAGGAATGAAAAATTCCCCTACCATATGCCAGTGATTTGTGGCTAAAGTTTTACCCCCTGTCCGCAGAGATCATCCAAAGGCTATTATTTACCATTACATGGACAATATACTTGTTGCAGCTGAAAATGATCCATCTTTAAATGCAACTCTAAAAGCCACTGTTACAGCTGTCCAAGAGGCAGGACTCACCATTGCAGAGGAAAAGATACAGCAGACATCCAATCCTGCACTTAGGACAGGGTCTGAACCATCTTGAACTAACAGAGAGGTAGAACTTGAGATTTGACTCACCCCTGGGTAACCACCTTTCAGTATCCCATTTCTCATGGCCTCATGTTTATACTATCCGAATATGGAGCCTGGCCCAAATCACGATCCATCCTATCTAATTCAGTAATAACATGTAACTATACCAAAGGAGAAAGTGCTTGACAGTCAGGAAAAAGGCTGTTATTGGGGGGTTTCCTGTTTTGTTGTCATTACTGCTATTGCTGTAGTTGTTTTTTGTCCATCTTGGTTTTTTTGTATATATATACATGTTCTAGTAAAGAACTGTTATATCTTTGCATGAAAGCCTAATAATTTCAAAGTTATACAAATAAGGAGGGAGGAGGTCATATTTCCCATTCCAGGAAGGTTCCCACCATCCTTGGCAGACATCTGTCTTTTAAACCAGGACACCCATCCTCTGCTCATCCTGCTTTTTACTTCCTGCTTAGCATCTTCCTATTTTCTTCTTCCCTCTCTTGCTTTCTCACTTCTGGTGGAATCTAAGAGGCTGTCCACCAGAAAATGGTTTCAAATACTTTATTTACTCTTATACACCCAGACATAGAGTACACACACACAAACAATAGACATACAGTGCACAAAGACATAGGGACAAAGACACAGAGACATGCAGTACAGATGTTAGCATCCAGGAACACACATAATCACAGATGGATTATATGCAGGTGCTTTATTGAGGTGCGCGAAAGCTAGAGGTATAGTGACCCAAATCTAGCTTCCGTCCATTTGTTCAGAATGCACATATTTATACTATTTCCGCTGTAACTAAAATTAGACATTCGTTTAAGCAACAATTACTATAACAACCTCATATTGTTCCATTAGAGGCTAGTTTAGACTTGTACAAGCATGTACAATCTTATCTACAGGTAGCCTAGAAACTCTAAACATTGATCCCCATTACTACAAATATTCTACTGCTAAACAATAATCATACTGTTTGTGTTTCTTATCAATATGTTTAACTACAATCTTTTGCAGGTGCAGTTGCACATGGTTTCCTAAAAACAAAACACAACACTTTTCCTACCTCCCTCAAATCTTTCTTTGAACTTCTCATGGTTTTCAGAAACATTTTAACTCTATACTAACACAGACACAGTGCACTGAGAGCACACACTGTGTACACAGAGCTCTTATTGAAGTCTACTCTTAAAGATCGTCCAGGCCACTTCTAAAAATTTTTCTAGGTCATGAGAGTCTTGTTCTTCCAGTTCTTATAACCAGTTCCTTTTAATATACAGTGCTGAGTTCCCTATGAATATGGAAGCCTGCTGTACAGCTTCCCCAAGTTTCTCTGGATTGATATTAGCGTATCTCCTGGAAGCCTCTTTAAGGTGCTCCTCAAATTCACTCGGTGTCTCATACGGTCCTTGTTTCACTTCATAAAGTTTAAACCAATTGATTACTCTTGGTATTGCATATTTAAAGCCAAAAAATATCCATCTTTTATATTGTTCCAGTAAAACTCTCCTTTTCCTGGTGTTAGCCTCAATGGGGGTCCCAGGAGGGAAAATGCTCTTCAACAGCTCCTGGTAACCTCCCCTCTGTGTCTATCCTGTCTACCTCCTTTCTAGCAGTCCCAAGCACCATCTCTTTCAGTAGAATTTAATAGATTATCTAGCCAAATTTGAATGTCCCTGTTACAAATGGATGTGGGGGTTTAGATTAGTCCCTGCCTTTTGCCCAGGCCACCAGCAAGAGGCAGTGGCTTTATTGAGGTGGTCAGCACCCCAAAAGCCACTCTTGTTCACAAGTTCTCTAATAATGGCTGATACAGTCTATTACAGAATTAATTGTTTATTTAATAGACACAAAATTAACAGACAAGACTTAACACAGACTATTTACTACACAGGAATGAAACAAAAAGAGCTGCTAGTAGATAACATACAGTGCATTATGAGGTACCGTTTTCAGTCACAGCTAGCGAAGAAATAGTATAAGCTTAGTGTGGTAAATAAACACACACACAGTTTTTGTTTAGCAAAGTTGGTCACTGTTGATCATTATTAATGTTTACTTGTTACCTGGTTGTTAAAAAGTTCTTGTTAATTCTTAAATACCCCTAGTTGTTTCATCTTACCTTGTACCTGTACTCCCTTCACCTCGGGAATCTCCTCCATGGCTCCCCCAGGGTGGCGCCTGGGACTGCGTACACTACCAAATACAAAGAAGGGGATACTAGGTACTATGGGGAAACAAAAACCTCTAAAAACAACCAGCCAACACGTAATAGAGGACTAAAAAGGACATATCTTGGCAGTCAAGAAGCAGGACTACTTTTCTATTCCACATTTACGGTCTGGATAGTGTCACCATAGCTTAAAAAGAAATGGACTACAATGAGACCCCTGGACGACAAGGCAACGTGTCTTCCTGCAGTCTCCCGTGAGGATGGAAGCCCCAGCTCTGCCGCCTGGCATAGCTGAACACCTCCTCCTACACGTCGCTTCTGGGAGCAGTGGTGGTGTGCACGACCTCTCGGGCTTCTCACCCAGAGCTGACTTTTAATAAAGGCATCAAACAGGAGTCTGTCTCCTGGCCCTATTTATAACACTTAGGATTCAATGTATCTTAGCATCCAATTGTTGGTGGAACACACATCAAGATCCTTTCCCTCAGTCTCCAGGAAAGTAACAACAGAATTTGCATCCAAACTCTGGGGAGAAGTCTCGAACACTTGTCAGGGTGTCAGAGGTTTCTGCCTCTGTGATCATTGTGTGTGCTTTTATAGACTGTAAAACAGTGTCTTTTAGTCAGGAATATTTATTTTCCTATCTCCCCACTTCTGCTCTCCAGACTAAGATATTGATTCTTAGTTGAGGCCTGAGCCCTTTTGGCACCAGAGATGACCCCTTGCTGGGCCTTTGCCCTGGCCTGGGTTATCACTTGCATATGCACCAACCATCTGTGGTGGGAGGGGGTAGACATGCCCTGTCACAATCTACCTCTGTGACTAGAGGCACTGGTTCTACCTCATGGAGTGACAGCGCAGGTATCACTTGCTTCCATGCTATAAAAGCATCCACTTTCATGTATGTGTACACTATCATTGAGTATTTTGATATACATTGTTTTCCTAAGCTGTACTATTACTTCAAAAGATATTGTATTAACATTGATAAGAAGCATCTGTTGCTACTTTAGTTTATATAACACACGTGTCAGACATGGTATTAGAGTCAGAGTGTATGTGGTAGTTAAGGACAACTCAATTAGTCCATGTAGGGTAGGTTGTTCCCCTACCCCTTGAATCTTGAAAACATAGGAGGATGAGATGTAAACAAGGAACAAAGAAGCATTTGTGGAGGTAGTTCTTTGGTTGTAGTGATTGAAGGAGTTCAATGGATGGTCCATGACTATTTTCATTTCTCTTTAAGCTTCTTGGTTCAGTCTTCTTCAATGAAGTTCAATTTCCTTGACATAGTAAGTGTTAGACAATTCTAAGCAAATATATATATATGAATTACATAATGGTTTGATTGTCCCAGGGGAATTAAGGTGTCATGGGTTGCAATGCAAAATGTAATCAAAGGTGTGTTATTCTATCACCCTCTGTTGGAACTGGGATGGGGGGGTGGGTGATGTAATCTTCTGTTAATATGCCAGCTGATAAGAAACCAGCAAGAGCAGTTTCTTTATCTCTTCCATGACCCATCCTCCCTCCAGGGAGAGATCTTCTGCTAATGGGCCATTGAGTCCGCTGATAAACTTAGATCATCCCATTGGGGAATGCTCCATCCAGGGGNGCAGCCTTCACCACTGGACTCCCAGAGGAAGACCAGGCCCATCTATCTCCACCGGACCTTCAGTGGAGGGCTGCACCTTTCTACAAGATCACTGCTTCAATAGAGCCACATCTGCCACTCCAAGAGGACTGCAGCCACCATTCCAACTGGACTGCTACCAACACCCTGACCAACAGGGTGTCAGGTTGTATTCTGACTCTGTCAGTGGTTTTCTTTTTCCTTTGTATTATTGCATGTATTTTGTTTTTTTCTTTTCCTTTTTTATTTTCCTAATAAATTGTATTTCTGACTTGGAGTCTCTCACGGGTTTTGCTTTCAAACCAGAATATAAGGATGTAATCAAATTCAGTTGTTTTTGTTTACTTATGCTTTACTTTGAAGAGGTAGGGAGAGGTAATCAAAACTGATTGCATAATCATATAAAAAATTCAAGTCAGGTCATATTCAAGGTAAAGTCCCTTTTTACCCACTGTGACAATCAGAGTGAAGGTACAAATGTTCTAAAGCAATACTTGTAAAACTGCAAATAATATACAAATATCAATAAAAATAAAATAAAAATAAAATAATTTGATACTTCAGTAGTACTAAATGAGGGTTTAATGCAGAAGGTAATTTTTTATCCCAATCAGGCTTATGTGGCTTAAGGTAATGTTTTAGTAAACCATTGGCATGCTCCACAGTCCCATTTGCCTGGGGAAAAGAAGGTGTATGGAAAATCCGTTTGATACCTTCCTTCTTGGCTCAATCCTGTACCACCACACTGGTGAAGTGTGATCCAATTTCGCTATGTATACAGTCTGGGATAGGGAGACTGGAAAACCAGTAGCTAAGCCCTGAGACAGTAGTTTGTGCATTGGCATGCCTGCTCTTTGTGGCCCTTAATAGCCCACATATAACTTCTACACCTGTTAGTATGTACTTGTAGCCATTAGATGTTTTCAGAGGTCCAATATAAACTATTTGCCAGGTTGACCAGAGTGTCTTATTACTTTTGATGTGTAAAGGTGGTGCCAGGTCTGGGTGATTTTATTCAAACCTCGGCTGGCACTAAAGACACTGTGTGAGAATGTCTTTACACATCAACCTCTGCTTTGTGCTGCAAAAAATAGGGCCTCTTGTCCAGTATATCTTAATTTGGAGTGCAACCATTCACCTAATTAGTACCAATGTTATGGGTCTTCTGATTCATCAGTTTCTATTTTCTTGATTTTTGTTAGCCGATCTACTGACGTGCTGTGTCAGATTTTTCCCTCAGCCCTGGCCAGCTCCTGACACAGCTGTCATGGAGGGGCTGCCCCTAGGAAGCGGCGCACCCCAGGGTGCAGCTGTAAAGCACAAGGGCTTTACTGTAGGGCTGGTGTGGTATCGAAGAGCGGGACAAGAATGAGAGAGGAGACTCCTGTGTGAATTCCCAGAGGTTTTATTCTGGGAGGAGACAGTGACAGAAGAGCTTGAACAGGGGTGTGTAGGGGTTTTAAATCGGGGAGGTCTCAGGGGCAGATACGAGTAGACAACCAATAGGGTAGAGAGAGGGGAGGAGTAACAGGAGGGGCTTACAATCCAACATCCAATGAGGGAATACTTGGGAGGGAGAAGGGTCACCTGGGCCAATGGGGTGCAACCAGGGATTGGCCCATGGGGGATTGACAAGGAAGGTGCTGCAACAAAGGGTGGGGAACATAATGAAGGGCAGTTCAGGGGAGGATACCAAATTAGGGACGTAGCAATTTGGGAAAAAACGTGGGGGAATATGGGGACAACTATTAATTATCAAAATAAATACACACTGCATCAATCTACCTTGTTGTTCCAATAAGTTTGTAATGATTGGTCATTTGAGTGGACTTAAACCCAGTCTATCTGGATTTGTCGTGACTGAGTCTGTAATAAAAACCATTTCCAATCTTCCTTCTTCCAAACTGCTTTCCAGTTCACCTGCCAATCTAATGCTTCCCACTGACACAACCACTGTGTGGCACCAGGCTATATGGCATATGAATCAACATATACAGTTACTGCATTTTCTTTCACTGCAAGTAATACAACTTTCAGTTCTCCTACCTGTGCACTTCCTAATCCTCCCATTATCACTTCCACTACTGTTTCAATATTCAGAGCCACTGCATTGTATTTCCATCCATCATCAACGCACTTTACTGAGGCGTCAGTAAACCAAATATCTTTTACTTTGGAATTTGAGGTAAAGGCAAGAGCATCCAATATAAGACTGCATTTATATGGTTGATGCAGAGCTAACATGTCTGGAGTTACAGTTATCTGCAATTTTGTAGGTTTTGTTGACCCTTCAGTAACATTCATTTGGTCTATGATTCCTGAGAGATATGCATACCACTTGTGAACTGTGGGTCTTTGGGCTATGCCCTCAGGGGGAGCACTGCTTTTTCTAATGCTGGCTAGCAAATTGAAAGGTCCTTGAATTTTTATAAGCTGTTGCTGATGAATTTTTCCTACTTGTTTGGAGGCTCTGGTGAGAGATAATAATGCCTTTTCCCAACCAGTGTACCTCCTTTCAGTGTCTTTCAATGCTGTGGAACTGAATCCTAGTGGATATTTTCGTCTGTGTGGTCCCTTTTGAAACAAATTACCCTAAGTTCCGTGTTCAGCAAAACCCCACTCGGCTATTGTAGGATCACTGGGATGAACTGGCCCAAGTGATTGGTATGTTTTCAATTCTTCTATTAGTGTTTGCAAAGCCTGTTCGTGGTTATCAAGCCACTGCCACTTTTGATATTTCCTCATTAGTGTGTATAAGGGTCTTGATATTATAGAAAACCCGGAGACATGATTTCTCGAGTATCCCAGAGTACCCATGATTTGCTGCAGCTACTTTTTTGTTGTGGAGGTAGATAGAGCATCTAATTTTGTAATGGTTTCATCTGGAATCACAACTTGGCCTGCTACCCACCAAGTGCTTAAGAATTTAACTTCTTTAGAAGGTCCCTGACACTTGGTTGAGGGTACTTCTATTTCTTCTTTGTTATAAATAAGGGCCGGGACACAGACTCCTATTTGATGCCTTT
>VYXF01000365.1:0-26332 GCA_013397295.1 Polioptila caerulea
CGCCCCGAGCCGCGCTGAGTGACAGCCACGGGCACCAACCGACGGCCAGAGCCCGCCAGCCGCGCGGGAGGGCAGGCCCGCCCCCGCTGATTGTTTGAAAGCAGGCGCGCATGGTCGGGGGAAGGCGCCTGGCGAGCTGATTGGCCCAGCAGGCGACCAATGGCAGCGCGAGTCTTGCGGAGGGGCGGGGTCTCCGCGGGCGGGCAGCGGCGCCATCTCGCAGAGGGACGTGGCGGTCGCTTAGCAACGCGCGGCCGCGAGGTGACGTCACTTGCCCGCGAGCTGCGCGTCGCGACACGGTCACGATAGCGCTGAGGGGATGCGCGGGAACCTCTCCTGTCCGAGCACCTTCCGCAGGCAGCCTTCGCTTGGGTGCTCGGGAACCCGCTCCGCTTCGAGAGCTCATGCTCTGAAAGCCCCTGAGAAGGAACAGATTTGTGGCGCAGATGGCGGGCGGGAAGCAATTCTGACGGAGCTGGTTCCGTTGGTAACAGCCCCACCTGGGCCTCGCCCTCAGCCCGGACAGCGCCGCCCCCACACGGGGCAGAGGCGTTCGGGTCATTTGTTAGAGGGTTTTTATTGATGGGAGCAAACAGTTCGTGTGTTTCACTGAAATTTACAGAAGTTCGAAAAGGAATGAACATGCTGTGTCTAGTGAATGTGACATTACAGGTGAAATCAGCCATTTTTCCCAGTGGATTCTAGTAACCATTTGAACAGAGATTAACCAGTTATCATTTTCACAGGCACCAAATGAATCAAACAACAACAAAAAAAAGGGTTTTAAAGTGTCTAACAATTCATATTGAATTTCTCAAAAACAATATTTTGGAAACTTTCCAAAATTGAGACAACTATTTTTCTTTTTAGCATGATTATTTCTGACTTCCACAGAGGAGCTGACAGTGTACTTTACATTAGACAGCTAGGGCACAGAGCGACATTAATAGCTTAAATGAAGGCCTGTAAATGCTAGAAACAAGAAACTGAGAATGACTGCAGTTTATTCTAGGAAAACGCATGGGTGTCTTGCGTTTGATTTTATCTGTAATTTCTTCCACATCAAAAGATTTTTACATACTTTTTTATTGCACTAGCACCCAATTATCTCCCTTTCCTTCCTTTTTAGTTCACAGTTCTGCTTCAGACACTTAAAAATATGCAGAAACATCAGAACAAAGATTCAGGTCTTTTAAAGTTTTTACATTAGTGATATGCAAAGAGAGAGACACAGACTGCATTATACTGTGATCCAAACATCACACACTGGCTCTGGCTGTTCTTATGTGAAAACTGATGAAAATCACCGAATCCACAGTGAAAAAAGTCCCTGAGTCAGCATCTTGACTGGCAAAATCAAAAAACTTTGATCACAGCTTTATCACAGCTCCAAGTGCTATTGTTTAAGCCCTGAGTAACTTTGATTGGTACTAAAAATAGAGGTGGAGTTCTGCACATTTTCCGTCTATGACCTGTCATAAAACTCAGTTTTGATGCAAAAATCAAAACAGCAGGTCTTGCTCTCCACTTGACCTGCCACAGAAGTAGCTGGGTTTGCTTCACTGCTTGCTCCGGAGCCATATCAAGCACATTCTGAAGTTTGACAAGATGTGAGAATAGAAAGGATTTTATGCTACTGATATCCCAGTTACAGTCTCTTGCCAGCTGTCCTTGCCGTGGCACAAAGCTCCAGCAGGAACTCTTGCTGGAGGCCTTCACAGGGGAGCATCTTGCATAGGACAGAATGGGCATAAGTTTGGGCTGTCAGCCCTGAAGGCTCAGGGTATGAAAAATGCCAGACTGTTTGCAAGGAAATCACCTACTCCTGTTTTGAAGCTTCTCACTGCTTCAGTACTTGTTTAGCAGTTTAATCATATTATTATCATAGAATGAAATGTGTTTTTATGGCTATTAGCTGGGGATAAAAATAAAGATTTTTTCTAGTAGGCTGTAACTGTGGCTTTTTACATTATATTTTCCCCTCCAAGGAAGCTTGTCGTCCATAATTTTTAAAGACCTCTCCTTCTGTTTTCTAGAGGAAAGAGCTCATACTATAGTGTCCCACTTACCATGAACAATGGCAAACAAACAGAATGTATTTTTTTATGGCCAAGATTTCCAGCAACTGCTAAACTCCACAACAATTGTCTGCCTTAGGAACTGAGCTGGTGGGCTGGGAGACAGAGAGAATTATGTCTGTTCATGCCAGAGGACATTGCTTGTCTTAAAGGCACAATTTCCCTCATGCCATCACTTGGACTACCAGTTCATTCCCCAAATCTCCCCTGCCTTTCTTCAGTCACTTATTAAATCACTGTTTCTTCAACAGGAAGCCAAATAAATCACTGTTCACTCTACATATAGGATTGCTCATGTTTAGAGTATTTATTGTGGCAAAACAATTAATAGATTTCTTTTAAAAGATTTTTCCATGTGTAGGAACAAATGGACTCTACGTGAAGAGGGGAAAACCATCTTGTTTTGGAAAGAACACTGAATAAGGACACATGCAAAGTTCAAACATCTTTTAAATAGTTTTCTCCCAAAATGTATCATTAGTTTTGTTCAGCTTTTCTAGTTTGTAAACAACTATGTAATCAATGAAAATATATTTAGCCTACCTTTAAAAAGATGTTTCCAGTATTAATTGATAATAATAGTAAAATCATATGCAAGACAAAAATATTAAGATCTAGCATGCTTGTCCCTTAACAAGTTCTATTCCAAAATTATATTACATATATTAATTTCAACTTTGTAAATGTTCATAATCTCAAATCTTTGAGTAGTCAGACAGTGACAAAAAATTATTAAGAAACTGGACAACCTTTCTGTATTATGAATGCCATTCATTTCAAATGTTACTTGCTAGTAAAGTGCTGTTACAAGCAAAATGAAATTGTTACTACCGAAAGAAGATGACATTTTAGTAATATTCAAATTGTACTTGTTTTTGGCAAATAGTTAAAAGCTTAGACATGTTTGTTTAACCACCCAAAACTAATTCAGTATAAATAATATTGGTTTCAATAATTCTATGCTAAAAGGCACATACTAATGTTCCAGCAGTTCTTTCAAGTGAGCTTCTGTATGTAGTTTTAATTGTGCTTTTAAAAAGTTACTGATTCAGTATGACCTTGAAAGTGACATTTGTGCATGTCTAAAGTACCTTCTCACAAATGAATCTCCCACTCTGAAGGTGTAATTTTGATTAGGTTAAGATTATATGTATCTATATAACTATGCTTGTTGATCTCTATAGATCTACATAGATATACACATATACATATATTCGTACATACACACACAAAAGGGCTTTTTCTGGAACAGCAGCAGAAAGTGCAGTCTATACTTTTTTGACTTGTCTTCATAATAGAAAGTTCAGGTATGAATTGTCTTGGGATTTGTGAGATCCAAGGGATTATTTGTGATATTGCATGTGTCCCATATTACTCTCTTTCCTTACAGGCTGCTTCAAGCTCACTTCACTTCCAGAAGAGATGATTGGCAAATTATTTTCCATGTGATACTGAATAAGATGACCCACACTATCAAATATATGGTCTTTGGTTCTCACCTAGTGGAAGAAGCAAAAGAAAATATTTAAGGTTAGATTGTGCTTATAACTGGTTGGACATGAGCCTAACACATTAAAGTCAAAAGACACTCAAGCCACTGAACTCACGTAGCAGGATCATTAGGCTGTAGACAGCAATTCAGACCTAACCTTTGACCCACCATTAGCTCACATGAAAAGCAGCAGAAAAGTAAAGAGACTGTATGTCAAACTGGGCTGATTCTACACAGGGGAATGAAATGCCTTTTTTTTCTTTTATCTCCACAGAAGAGAGGTATTTTTCTCTAAATCCTATTGAGAATTACTTTTCTGACTTACTGTCTCCTCAGAAATGTCACTCAAGACTACTTTTCTAACCTTGAGCAGAAGAAAGTAGAATTGAAGTGACAACAAACCTTTTCTGTATCCAGAAAGTCATAATTAAGGATAGGGTTATTTTTTTCTAGCACTAATGGTTTGAAGTATTATCAATTATGAATGTATTATCAGCACCTGGACTAACAGTATTTAAGTTCCTCACTGCTACTTCCATGGTACTTCAATGCTTGTAAGTTTTTGAACTTTCAAACCTACTGCAGCCACTGGCTATATTTATATTAACCTGGATGGAATCAAATCAGTTCCATTTCATGGAATGCACCCGTGCATTTTGATTGAAATATCTGAGCAGCACTGAAATTTCATTATTTGAAATATTCATACCTTGCCCTCAGGATCCACCAAGAGTAGATGCTTTGCCTGCCCTCCCTGAAGTCCACTGAGGACATACTGACCAGGGGACGTTGTGCTCTCTCGTACCAGAAAATCCCCGTCGTTGACTAAGAGGCTCTCTGCTGCTTTCCTGTTCAATTTGCCATGGTAACAATCTTCATTCTTTAGCTGTTGCTTTATTTGTGGCAGAACACAGAGACCAGCTGTGTTGCTTGTGGCACTCTGCTGAACAGGTTCCGGTAGCTCTAAAATTAAATGAAAGGGAGTGTATTGGACACTTCATCTCAAACTTCATCCTAAAAGAATGCAAGCCAGTATTTTTAATAGCTTTTAAAAAATTCAAACGATTCAGTCTTGAAGCTGTGATCAAGCCAACCTTGCAGACTGTAAGAATATGCACACATGAATGCTCATGACCCTCCAGTGCATTAGGCAAAATTATCACACCACCTCTTCCCCTACCTTAGATGGGAAAGCCTTTGGTCACTAGGCAACAGGGATTAGAAACAGGAATTTTTCTGATGCTGTACTGATTTGGGGTTATATTTCTTTGTTTGAAAAAGTCAAATCTTCCCTGTAAAAACAAGATTTTTGTTGGCTTTTTTTTCCCAATAAGATCTTGTTTTTCCTTCTTCCTTAACAAGCTCTGAAGAGATTGTCACAGATCATTGGGAGAGTCATGTTGAGTGGCTCCAGCTATGTGCAGGAATGTAAGACAACATAGCCAATGTAGCCAGAAGGCAAGGATTACAGCATGATGCATTTGCTGTTAAAAAACGAACAATTACCAAATGTACTAAAACAACTGGGTGGTTTGGGATATAGCCAGTCAGACTGCAAATGATTCACAGGCAGGATTCTTCTAAGGAAAATAAGAGGATACCACTTCTTCAATGGAGTTGTGCAACCTAAGGCTCCTCAGGATATAGGCAGTTCCTTTTAGAGCATGATACAGTCCCAAGCTGGAAATGTCTCAATGGTCACAGATTTCTTTGTTGTGTTTCCTTTATTGTCCAGTCCTTTTTCCACTTTCTTGTGTGGAGCCAATTCCAACCGAGAAAACATTCAGTGGGAAACCATAAAAGGCAAAGCTAATAAAGTATATTCAATAACAAGGACAATCAGTAGCAACTATATAATCATTTAATGGATATCCATCATCAAGTTTTGATATACATTTACTTGATACCACAGATCAAATGGCTTGATTTAGAAATTATTGGATGAGATTCAATGGTCACTTATGGCAGAACTGAGAAAAGACAGCCACAATGATCCCACTTTAAACTTGCATGCTACTGCCTGTGAAGCAAAGGCATCTGAGATCATTTCTACCTTAGAGGGGTTAAAACCTTGAACACACAGTAGAATCCTCTTCCTTGAGGCAATGTTCAGTCCCAAGCTCGTATCATCCTAAAGACTTTCTTTTTAATACCTGTGGCACTCTATTCATTGTCATCAATCAACTACAGAAGATGAAAGGTTACTCTGCTTGTTTACTATCACTACTTCTGCCCTTTAATCCCCTTTCTCTTGAATCTTACAAGGAAAAAGAACAACCAGGATAGATTTCTTCCCCTCTCTTTTCTATACTTCTTGTGGGAAACCCAAATCTTTCTCCATGCAGAGAGATGGGAAGCCCCCCTCCTTCCAGCACTTAGACAGGTATGGCATCGCAATGGGAACCTACTGGCCTGGCGCAGAGGGCTCCCAGGGATCTGTGCTGCTGCTGGACCTCGGGCTGCACAGGCTGCAGACTGCAGGGACTGGGTGTTGATGTAACATGGATCATCAAACAGATCTGCTTTGTAGGCAGGTTTCAATGAGGTTGCCTCTTTTATTGTCTTCTGTGATCTCTCATCACAATTACCTGCAATTAGTATATAGTATGCACAGATTTCCTTTTTTTTTTTTATCTCAGCTTTATGTAACTGTAAAAGCTGAAATAGGAATGATGTTCTTCTTTATAGCCCACTAAAGTAATTCAGAAGGAAGAGAAAAATGCAAATGAAATTATTTTCCCATATGTCTAGAAGGCACAAGGTCCAAAATTAATTAGAAT
This sequence comes from Polioptila caerulea, assembly GCA_013397295.1. Lineage (NCBI taxonomy): Eukaryota > Metazoa > Chordata > Aves > Passeriformes > Certhiidae > Polioptila > Polioptila caerulea. The sequence goes on from VYXF01000365.1 coordinate 6,351, forward strand.
TAAGTTTTCAGAAATGTTCTGCACTGGTTCAAGTTCTGCTTCAATCAATGTCAGCAGTGAACCCCCCACAGACTGGAAAGAAATTAATACATATGCCTCTGCAGAAACCCAAACCATGCATGTTATTTGTTGCAAACCCCTTTCCTTCCCTCTGTACCACACAAAGAGCGTGTGGGAAGCTGAGCAATTCTCTCTCTTGCTATTCTGGTGGAGAAGGGAGAGATGGAGGAAACTGGTGCTTTGAGGCTCTTCCTGGAGAGCCAAAGCCACATCTGTCAGGTTAGGATCCAAGCCTAGGAACAGGCTAACAGAATATCCCCTGCAGGGTATGAAAATAATAGCACTTCAGCTAGCCAAATAGCAGGCATATTTTTGCTCTTCAACAAATGTTTTATTCATAGATCTATTCATTCAGTTTTTTATTTGTTCACCCTCTCTTTGTAGAAGCCATTTGATTCTCCTTCCCTTGAATTGGAAATAACACAAGAAACTGAAGTATCCCCTGCAGACGGTGTAATGGATCGCTTCAGAGCTGTGCAGGTGGGAATTCAGAAAGGACCTCATTGTGCAGAGAAAGAGAGGAGCTGAGCAAATGCGCTCGGGGCATCAGCTGTAGCAAAGGAAGTCCAGAAAGGGATGAAGGCTGATCATCTCCTGGGGTCCCTGAGAGCAGATTTTGCTAAAGGCAAATTGATCCTGGGCACAAAGCTGCCTAAGGCAGGGGAAGGACACAGTCACACTGAGCAGCCAGGGATGCTGGAACCAAGGGGCCAGGCTCTGTTGGAACAACCCCATGCTGATACTTTGGATCTCATTGAGCCTTTGTAGGAGAAGGGATATATTTAGAGACTGATAAGTAATGAATTATCTTCCTTTTTCAAATTATATGAAGAAAGGGAATAAAACAACAAAAAGTATGAAAGAGAATTAAAAAAACCAAAGAACTACTGTGCAGTATCATGAGAAGTAAAATGAGTAAGTCTGCCAGCAGACATGAAGATAGATTAGTGGCCTTTAGAAAAGCTGTAAGGCTTTTTTGTCTGCCCTTCATCTAGCAAACTAAAAATGACCCACTAAGTAGAACACTTTTCACCATTGTATTGAAAGCCAAGGGGCAGCTCTTCCAGGCAGCCTGCCCTGGCTAATTCCACATATGCATGAGAAGGAAAAGAGAGTACATACCCACAGTTTGGTTTTCTTCTGGACAATTTTCATATATATTGATGAAGGTTGGGCTGCCTGTCTGTAGAAAAATTTTAAAATCAGTCACATAAAGTAGTCCCCTAGAAAAACTCAGGTAACTTCAGAATATCCATGCATTAGTTAACAGACATACAGGTAATTAAACATGTTCTTCACCAAAAAATTCCCATCTCTTCAAATAATATTTCACACTGGTAGTCTTCTTTCTTCGGATGTCACATCTGTACTCCAACTTCATATAACTGCCCAGTTATGTATCTGATGTTTAGTATATATGCAGTATAACTCCTAGGTAAGAAAGCTCAGATTTTCTAATAAATGTCCCTCATCATAAAATCAACTACAGGTATCATGGTTTGAAAGTGAAATGGTTACTAAATTGTCTGGGCAGCACTGAAAGAGAAAGGACAACCAAAAAGTAACACCCCATGGGAAAACGGCATTTGCATTTACATGCAGGGTAACTTCTTGCAAAAACACTGGTGAGCATCATGTACAAACTCTGGATATAGTAAAACATTTTAAGAATTAGAGAACTGTTGGGGAGATGGGGACCTGATATGCAGGGTTCATGTTAGCAAAAAATGGATGGAGCAGTAGCACAGGAACTCGCAGCAGCCCTGGAACAGTTGCCACCAAACACAAATAACACCTGGAAGCAGCGAGTTTTCAGACAGAACCAACTGGATTCCAGCAGGCATGTCTGAGTATGCTTCCTCTGAGCAAAGTGGAGGTGCCTTCTTTCCTGTGTGGGCAAAGGATGGTTCTCCCAAGGCCTCACACAGCAGGCTCTGAAATCTGTGCAGCCAGTCTGAACTTGGCTTGTTTTACTCCCTGACTGGTTTTTATTTCCCACTACCCCAGACAAGAGCCACAGATATCTTTTGCTGATTTAACAAAGCTTCTTGAAACAATCCAAGAGTAATTAATATTGTATATATATTGCAATCAGTCAATGTTGTATGTGTAAGTTGTAGAGCATAATGGACAGGATGAAATATTTATTAGATCACAGAATCAGGAGCCAGGAGGTCCCAGATTTTGCAGATGTTCTCTCCAACAAGCCATTTAAATTGGTATCTATTTTCTTCTCAGAGCTAATGAGTGAACAAGGGAATATTACTTGGTATCCTGGAAGTACTCTAAGGACAAACCAGTTAATATTCAGAAAGTGCTTTGGGATTCAATTATGTACTAAGCATCATTAAATCTAGCCTAAAAAAGCCTTTTCCCAGGATAATCAGGACCTGGTTCTGATGTTAAAGCCATGCTTTAACACCAGAGAAACATTTTATTATTCATTCCCATAATAGGCAGCAAATATTTATCCCAGCAGATGCTGTACTTACTGAGCAATACTGCCTTTTGCACTGGACAGGACACTTTGCCCTTTGGTCTGTCTGCGCTTTCATTCGCATGTCTAACACTCCACCGGTGGGAGGCTCCTTCCCTGGAATTTCGTTGTAATATTCATGATCCTCCCTCTCCTGTGAATTCCCAGCTGATCCATTAGCATTTGCTGCCTCACTGAAAAAAAACATGGGGGGAAAAAAATGAAGCTTCTGATGTAATCAATTGCTTTCTGTTGTAGGCAAACATTCCCAGGGTCTGCACAACGCACAATACACAGATCAGCCATATGGAGGCTGTAAAGGGCTTTGGGCCGGAACTTTCAGAGCTCTTTATTTTTCCAGTTACTTCTTCCTGAATTAAAAATAGTCATGACAGTTTGGGGTAAAGGGAGGCACATTTCATTATCATCAGGCAGATCAGATATATTTTCAAGTCAAAGAAAAGGTATGAGGCAGCTACTGAAACTTTAAGAATTCCAATGCATTGTTCATTAAGGTATCCAAAACGTTGACCATAAAACCAATTCTTGCGGCTTCTTGACTGAACCCTATAAATCTAGAGATTGGTAAGGAGCAGGCAGATTTCAAGAGAAAAATTTAAATCTCATGGCATTCAGTCAGACAAGCCTGCAACTGTTTTAGAAAATCTAATATTGCTACTAAGAAAAGAAAAGAAAAGAAAAAAAAAAAGTAGTTGTCCTCAGTGGCATTTACCCTGATTTTAATAATCACAATCAATATTCTGGTTCAGCTTGAAGGGAACACTGAATGACATGAAGAAGAGCACATAATGGTTTTTTTGAGCTAAACCAGAATGATGATAGTTTAAATGTACAGCTGATACACTGCAAAACAACTAGGTGCTTCCTGTACTGTCTCCGGTCCCAAAATAAAAAACTCATCCCAAATCTTACTTCTCTGATTAACAAGAGTATAATTGGATAAAAGGCCATGAGCAGGAAAGAGATAAAGTTCAAGTAGTTGATTATGTGATATGCAGTGCAAGTATTTGATTATGTGATTCATGGTAGTTTGGAAGGGAGTGACTCATTCACACAGCAATATCCGACTCCTCTGCCCGAGGACCTTCTCTGAGGCTGGCTGTGGGGTATGCTCAAGGAGGAAATCTAATTACCCTCTTCCATTTCTCCCTGCTCCTGTGCTACTTGGGACATAACCTAGCAGGGTTCCTTAGGAAAGAAAGGCTTTTCCTCTGGTTCTTTTCCTAGGAAAAACAGACCAGTTTTAGCAGTGAAATGGCAAGAACCACCAGATACACTGAAATAAATATAAATTGGAGTTGCATTTATGTAACAAAACCAGCTCTGCTGTGATGCATTAGGCCCTGTTCCAGTGACACTGCTTGCTCAGGACTCCTGTGCTCAGGGTGCAGGTAAGCAGTACCACAGCTTTACCTGCTCATGGAAAGTAGCAGGCAATCAAATTTGGTGTTACAGTAAAAAGAAGCCTGAGAAAAATAGGCATAGCTAATGTGTGAGGAGAGCCATAAATTAGAGCAAAAATTGTGTCCCCAGTGCAATGGAAGAAGGGTAATTGAAATGGGGCATTGTGGTCCAGAAACTAATCTAGGCCCTGTATTTCGGGCAATGTGCAGAGGACAGGGCTTCACCTTTTAAAATGCCAGGTGGTGGCTCTGTTTATTCAGTTCATGAGGCTGATGTAAGTCATGCCAGGCAAAAACTGAGGCTGCTGCCAAAATAGCAGAAAGGTGAATTAAAATGGGTTTTTTCCCCACCACACACTTTTCACAGCAGCAGCAAGCTTAAACTTGGCACAGGTCAGGACTGAGCTCAGTGTGTGTTTGTGTGTGTCTGCTATTTATAGAGCTGAACTTACTTGGGCAGAGTAATTTGAACATTTGTTCAACTTCCATGACTTAAAATAAGGCTGCTTTATCTAAGGAACAATACAGCTTAATTCTGTTCTACACCTGTACAAATGTCACACAAATCAATGGAGTTCACTGGAATAAGCTGATTTTGGTATTTTATATGCTGGACATACAGGCATTGATTAGAATTATCCTATGTCCAGAAAACATATTCAAAGCATCTTACTTATGGATCACGCTTTGTAGGGTACTGTTTTCCTGAAAAGTACTAAAGAGAAGGAAACTGCCAGTTAAGTGACTGAGAATGTGCTGACCTTTCATTAGATGTAACCAGGCTAGATGGGTTCTTCAGGTACTGTCTGAACCGGAGCTCAAAAGCCTGCCCTATGGTGTTGATCACCTCCTGTGCCATCCCGTTGGGACATTCCAGGATGTGGCACGCTGAAAAGAGACACCTTACTTTAATGAGGTAAATGCACTTTATACCAGAAAGTAGAAACTCAAACTATATTGCTTGCAGCAGAAAAGCAAGGCTCCCACCCCTTCATGGAGCCAGCAGCTAGTACAGCTTTAGTCTAACCTGCAGATTCCCACTTCACTGCACAAAGAACACAGCATTTAAAGCCACAGCCTGCATACTATTACCCCTACACATACAGCAAAGCCAGTACTCGTACAGAGTATTGAGCTGTTTTGTACCTTCCTTTAAAACTCAAACAATTCCTTGTTACATACAAATAAAGAAATCACATGAACACATAGAACAATTGGAAACTCATTTCAATACCTCTCTGATTAACAGGGTCTTTTGCTACATATGCCACATAGTCTGTTGTATCCTACAGGAAAGAAGACAAAAAATATCTTGAACATTTTAATTATGAACAACCCTACCACCACAGCACAGCAATAGCATATAGACAGATACATTTTTAGCTTTAAAATGCACACTTCTTTCAGGGAAAAACAACCAGGGGTACTAGCAAAGTGAGCCAAGGAAAATACCAGTGACACACTGGAGTCTGTCAACACAATAATTGTCCCATATTCTTCTTCTTCTAAAAAATGCACCAGACCATTTGGCATTCTTTGGGTCTTCAATAAAGTGTGTATTAATTCTAGCTCTGCAACAGGAGTAGAAACACGACTGGTGCCTCACCAGCAGTCAGTGCTGCTCCTTCCACTGCTCCCACAGAGCTCTCAGACTTTCCCTTGTAACACATCAGGGCTGTGTGACTGCTGGTCACAGCTTTTGGCTGGGACAGTCCTTACCAGAATCAGTGGAAGATAAATAGCGCTAACATACTGCAAAGGACAAGTTTCCAATGTTCCCAATTTGTAGCAATGAGATTGAGTTTTGAAGGCATCTTAAAGAAAAGTTAAACTTTAAAATTACACAGAATAAAATGGGTATCTGATCTCAATTGCTCCTGCCCAATTTTAGTCTGGCTACAATCAGGTTAAATTACCCTGGATATCAGAGCTGCTGCTGAGATCAGACAACCTCAGTATAATCAGTTTTCTGTTTCTGAGTCTCTTTCTAGCCAGTGCTGAAATAATCCTCTTTTTCTAGTCAAACTGAAAAGGAAACTGGAATAGAAAAATTAACATTTCTAATGATACCACAAAAGCAAAGAGTGGCTTGATAATTCAGTGTTATAGTCAAATTGGTGAGGTAATGAATAACATTCTTTTAATTATTAAAGATGCATTTTGTTATTTTGGATCTTTAAGGTGGGACAGGGAAAAAGCAATTCACAGCTTAAAGGCATGGCTCTCTTGAGGGAAGATGCAATCAGCTGGCAGGAAACAAGGCCTCATTTGCAATATGCACAGGAACAATCATTTAATAATTCACAATGAATGACACAAGAGGCAGGTCTTACGGCCAGCAGAACTTGTCCTAGATATTTTTTTTTAAATCTCTATAGTTAATATCATTGAAACAAAGCAAGCTAAATATTTCTTATGTGTCTAGTGAACTCAATTTCCTTCCTTTTCCTTTCAAGTTTTTCTTAAAGTTCATAAATATTTTAGGATAGATATTTAAAAATAAATCAGATCCAGGGAGCAACTAGAAACTAAAGTAACTGGAGCAGTACCTGCTATTTTTTATGTCTTTTTAATGTTTATGTAGATGCCTGGATGATTTTGCTTTAAAATAAAGCCAGAACAAGCTTAATTATCAGGCAGAATAGTGCTACTCCTTCACAGCCCAGAGCAACACTGAACTCCACTTAGACCCTGAATGTAGGGCAGGTAGAAAGACAGGTCCTATGCAAACTATCTCCCATTTTAAATGTAAACAGAATTTGGAAAAAATATCTGAACAAGACAACGAAATTACCCCTTATATGAAGGGGCACTAGATTTATAGTTATCACTGATGAACCAGACCTCTGTTTTACATATCCTCCCAGTGAGATGTATCAGCAGCTGCTGCACCAAGCCCATTTCCTGCAGCACATCTGTGTACATGCACATCTCTTGCTGGCCCTGCCATTAAGTACTGACCAAACCTAGCCCTGCGTAGCCTCTGTGCAAGACCAGTGCAGGATGATAATTTAAAAAACACTATAAAAGGTAGCAAGCCCCAAGGAATTACTTATCCAACCCAAATAGATAACACTTCCTGCTTACAATCATTGCAATAAAGAGTTTGGAATAGAATAAAAAGCCTCTGACTTGAAAACATCCACGACTGCATGGCTGTGACACTAGGAAGAACAGCCCTATCTGTAGGAAGAAGGTGGTTATACCACAACTGTCCCATAGAAGCTGTTGGCTTGAGTCAAAATGAATCTAAAAATTTAGAGGTGCCAGTGCTGATGGCATTTATGACAGGTATTGGATCACAGGGACCACTGAACTGATCTGTCACTGTGGGACATGCAAGGACACACACAGACACTCTTTGATGAGAAGGTTAAAAACTATTTATTAAAACATCTGACTCCAAGTTTATAGTATTTCCACACAGACCAGGGATTGGAGAAGTTGGACACCTCTCCCATCCCATGGGTCAAGACAACTGCCCATCAGTTGTTTTTCACTCCAAGAGAAGGTATGTAAACAACCTTGTCTTAACATAAACATATTTCTAATTATAACACCCGTGTGTGAGAAAGAACTAAGAACATGAAAAACATTAAGTTAGAAAGTGCATCAGAAAAACTGAAAAATCAGGGCGACACTAATCAATTCCTATGTTCACATTCTTATTTTTGGATCTCCAAGTCAGAGGGCTTTTGAATGGACTGAGGCTCACTGATGGGCAACAGGAAAGTTAACTGTATGTATGCATTAAAGATGCACTGAGTCACTATTCCACATTCCCTTTGCAATGTCAGCCCCTCAGTTTCCTTGTATTACTGGTCATGATCCAGAAGTGCAGAGTACTCTGTTAGTGCTTGTGGAAGGAAGGGATGAAGCAAAGTATTTGCAGGTAACAATTATTACATGAGTTCCTTATACCTGCAGAAGTATATTTTATAAATCAATACTTACTGGGTCACCTCCAGAAGCAAATGAGATGGACTGCATGTGATGGTTGGCAATGATCTGAAAAGCATAACAGACTAATTAAACATGCTCTTGGGCCACACATTAGAAGACATCAGAACATCTATCTTCATAGAACAAGCAAGTAAATTGATAACAATCCTGTTTATTAATTTATGCATGTATCATTTAGGAAGGAAGGAGATAAAAATAGAAATATTTTTGAGACTACCCATTCATGTTTAGCAATGTCTAGATCCCTGAGGAATCTTTCCTAAAGGGTCTTGAGAATTAATTCAACCACCAACTTCTAATTGTACCCAAAAGGAAGGGAAACCTGGTGTCCTAATTCCCTCCTGGAACAGATGTGCAATGGACAGGAGACATCTGCACTACAGACAAACCGCTGAGAGCTCCTTGATGCTCAGCATGGCACCAGCTCAGTGCAGCATTCCTCAGAGCCAGTGAGCCAAAATGACCTCCCTTTCATTCCCCTGCTCCAGCTTGGAGCAAAACCCGCTGCTGGCCCGAGGTGAGGTCACTCAGGGAGCCAATATCAACGGCTGAGGGAGGAATTAGGTGGGCAGGACAAAGATCCTTATCACATCTGCCGAGAAGGAAGGGAGCACAGCCCAGTTCCAAGCAAACCCAGGCTCTCAGGAACACACCTCAATGGAGCCTAGGGACTTTACACATTATAATTGATTGTATACATGTATTACCCAGCTGTAAAATAGCTTTGAATGACACCAAAGCCAAGCTCTGACTTAAAATCTATATCAATTTTATTTTTCCTCCTAGGACTTATCAGAAACTACAGTTGGGACTAATGCCTTGTTTATTAAGCACTTTACAGGCAAACACATCCAGAGAAACAGTTTGCCAAGTAGTGCTCAAGGATCTTTCCCCATGGAACAGACCATCATGAACAAGAAGGACCCATGCTTTATGTCAATTCCTCCAAAGTTGCTTTCATTTTTAAATTCAGAGGCATCATGTAATTCAGCTTCACCAGGCATGCTAAAGGGTGCTGCTTTCCCTTTGAAGGGCACAGCCTTCCATCAGAAGCCACAAAGTAGGAGAAAACTGTAGCATGGAGAAAAGGACACTGATTACATGTATCCTACCTGCTGAGTGTCAGCATTAACCAAAGTGAGGCTGCTTGTTGAAATGGTCAGCTTTATATTCATGCCAGAAAACTGAAGGTTACTTTTGCCAAGTACAGAAGACAGAAACTTCACTGGAGGCTTTGAACAAAGAAACAAAAGAAAAAGGCTGTCAGCCCAGTCTGTGAGGGGCAGAAACATATCAAAGTCAAGGAGCTTTTATGGTATCTTATTGAGACTTTCAATGGAGCAAGGATAATGGCTTGATCAAATGCCAATAGACCTTCTAACAAACGTCAGCTGTGAATGCAAATACTGGTAGGAATGGAGTTTATGTCAATAGTGGGGAAAAAAGTTTTAAAGCAAAATCCTAGTGAGCTAAATGTTATAGCTGGCTCAGTAATTCAGAATGTGCAATTTTCTTTCTGAACTCTTCTTTGTTTCCGGAGGATGAAGTGTTTCTGGGTAAAGCAAGAAATTCTCTCATGTATTCTTTTCTCAGGAGCAAGTTCATTCCTTGAGCTCCACAGTGACAGAAGGAAATCAGTAAGTTCCACTGGACAGAACCCAACAGTAACCACTGATGTTGCCCCACAATGCATCCCAGTTACTTAATAAAATCCACTAAACACTGCCATTTTAGTTGTGTTTAATTTTTTGTATATATAACTAAGCAGCAGATAATCTTCCAGTGAATCAGTTCCCTCTTGCAAACAAAAAAAAACAAAAAACAAAAAACAAAACCAACAAAATAAAACCAATTCCAATAATTTAGCAGCCAAAGCCTAAAACATGTAAAGCACCACACATTGCTAGGGCTGGTAGAAGCAGGAACTCTGGGCAAAGTATTAATACTGAGAAAATTAAAGTAGGGCATAGCCTCAGCCCCCAACCAAACAGGCTAAACATCCTGCTACCAGCACTTCCATGTTAGCCAGGCTGAGTTCAGATGGATTAAATGCACTAATTCCAGCACTGACTGAAGCCTGTTAGGGAACCATGTATCCAGCTTATCAAAAGCAGATAGAGAAAAATAATTGCTGAGCTAAAACAGGATTTACCTTCCGCTTTTTTATAGCTCCATTTGTACCCGACACAGCTTCACACAGTCGGCTTATTGCTTCCCTGCAAATAAAAAAATACAGCACAAACTGTTGGATCATTTCACATGCACCATCTGTAACAGAGCCAGCAGCTCTGCAATTTATTGTTATCGGCCCACTTATAAACTCTTAAATCTTCTGAAAGGTCTTTCACAGTTGTTTTTCTTTCTTCTTTCCACCCACTGTTAAAAAAAAACAAAAACAACCAAAAGAACTATTTAACTAAATACAGTGATTCAGCAGCCTTGATTGATTCTTTTTCTTCATCAAACACATCAGTTTCACCTTAGGAATATTTGTTTAATACAAAAATTCAAATGTAACTATCCACAAGACCATGTAATACCTTCAAAGCCTGTCTCTCAGAATGGTTGATAGGTCTCTTGCTTGGCATGAGGGGCTCCTCCCTGCTTAATCCTTCCTATTTAGCACAGCAGGTGCATGCTGAGTGAGCCCAGATGGGTTCTCTGATTGACTTTCTGGGGTTTGGGATTTCTTTAAAAAAAAAACCAAAAACAAACCAAAAACCAAAACAACACTCCCCCTCCAAAGAACAGAACCAAAGCCAAAAAAACACAATAACCCAAACAACAGTGTGGAGGGGTAGGGATGTATAATCAGCTTCTCTCCTTTTCAGAGCTATCAGTCCATATCTTTCCATCTCTGGCAGGAATTTCCCAAACTAGACCTTCTCTCTAGCCACCCATTCTCCTCTGCAGGTTCCTCTCAGTTCACGCAGCTGAAGGGTAAGGCATAAAGCACACACAGTGTTCATTTGTAAATCAAAGATAATCACACACAGGATAACAGAGTGCTGTGCCTGTTTTCCACACTTGAACAAGGCAAATTCTGGCCTTTCCTCAGGCAAGTACTGGTTTGGACACACAGTGCAGCACTGCCAGCCTGGTCAAGGTTAGCACAGCAGCTGGAAAAAAGCCTTTCTGCTGGCAGTTACAGGCTTCTCCTCACTGATAGTCACTGCTCTGAAGCCAACAGGGAAATGGTGCCTGACAGGGCTGGGGTGTGCTCAGCAAGTTTCTATGCCCTTGCCTGGACACTGTGCTTGGAGCCACAGCCCCGGCGTCTCCAGCTGCCCTGGCACCTTCTCAGGCTCAGGGTCCCACACTGGGCTCTTCAAGCCTCAGCCTTTCTCTTGTGCCTGAATTCAGACTTATCTTCCAAGGTTCCTTCTAACGGGGTAGGGAGTTTGTTTAATTATTTGTTTGTATTATTATTACCCAAAGAGCTAATTAGGAAATGAGCTGGTTGGGAAAGTTTCTTTCCAGATCCCGGCGTGTGATTGGGAGGAAAACACCACTGACCTTCACCTCCTGAGAAATTTCTGGTTCAGAAGGGCTAAAAAGTATCAGGAGACCACGCAATGATGAGAGGCTCCAGCCAGCTGTGTCCCATGAAGCAGAGGTGCCCAGTGAGGAGTGTGGTCCCCCCAGGATCCTGCAGATCTCAGAGGAAGTAAAGCCAGCCCAGCACTGATGAACCCGAGTCACTGCTGCCCCTGCTCAGTGCCCCACGGGCTGCCACACCAGTGGGCTGTGTACTTGAAGCACTGAAGATCAGTGATATCCATTGAGGCTTCCTGCCAGGGAACACCCTGAGAAATTCAACCTGGATGCTGTCAAATGAATGGAGACCTCACCCACAGCAAAATATAATTAACATTTTCTGAGTGAAAACAGCCAGGAAGAAAAGGGGCCTCACTGTGACCCTCACACAAGATGGGTCAGAAACCCAGCCTTTTAAACACCGACCCTTTTTAGCATTTAAAAGCAAAGTACTTCCCCAACGCAACTGAAAATACATTTTTTAAGCTAATTCCTGATACCTTTCTTTGTTAGCTCCTGTTTTATTTAGCTGTTACCAGGAGGAAGGCCAAACATGAAATAAAAAAGCATCCTGCAGGATGATCTTGCAGATTCCAATAATCAGCTTGGAAAATGAGAACTCATCTTCTCATTCAATATTAAAGGAAATTAAAATCAGAGCCAAGACATTAAGGCTACTTGGAGCCTTCAAGTCTAGCCTTACCTAGAAAGAAAACCAGATACAGAACAAATTGGAAAATCAGGGAAGTTGTCTCTTTTGGTGACAAATGAGTTCTTGCACATGTCAGGCAGCCCATGTGAAATCAAGATTTGTAGGCAGAGTTGTCAGCCACAGAGCCTGTTCTAGTACAAGCCAGTGTGGTGGCTGCCCACTTCACCATGCTCTGAAGCAATGGTCCAGTAAAAAGGAATCAAAAAGCAGCAAACCATTTCTATTACCTCTCTTTGGCAGGGGAAATAGCTGTACAGACATTTCTTGCTGTATACCTCTGGGTGATTTTCCAAGTGAACTAACAAAACTTTACAAATATTATTTTAAAAGTGTGAAAAGCAGGAGTTTGGTAACACTGCTGCTACAACTGAACACTTCCTACATGCAGTCATTTCCACAAACTAGAAACTCCACCATACACTAGGAAAAAAAGAAACTCTGGATGCATCCATGATAAACTGAAATGAGTGACCCGGTTTTGGCATACATAAGCCTTTAAACTAGCTTTTTTTTTTTTTTCAGGTCCACTCAGAAGTACAGTCCTCAGGCTTTCTCTGGGTCTGCAGCCCTGGAGTGAAACCTGTGGGAGACACAGCTCCTGCTGCTCCCAGAGCGTGCCCGTGCGGGAGCGCCCGCGGGCAGTAACACTGAGCCACTTTGTTTATTGTTCCCCCAAAAGGAGAATAAAAGACGAAAGATGGGCTGATGTAAGCAAGCAAGCATGCTGTTGAGGATTTGCTTTTAAGCATCTAGGGCCCTGCCTACACCATGTAACAGAAAGGGATTATGTGGCTCAACAAAGTTGAAATTAATCTTCCAAACAAAGTCAGCCTTCTTGCAGCAGCCCTCCCTGGCTGCACATTTCAGACACCCTTTACCCCTCACTGCCTGACCATTTTCGAGTTTGCAAGTTAGTGCCTCAACCCAAGATACAGAATTCCTTTTCCCAGAAATCCCTAAATTTGATGACTAATAACCAGTTTGATTTAACAGAAGTGGGAATTGTGTAAGAAGGAAAGAGCTGAAGGGCTGGACAAGAGAAGCACACATCAGGGTCCAGCAAAGGCAGGACCTGCCACAGCACACAAGTGACAACCCAAACACAGAGCAGCATGCACAGGTTAACCATTACAGAAAAAATACAAAGACTCTCAAGCAGACAAATATGTTATGCTTATTGTAATTTTTTGGTGTTACATTTGTCATCTGCATGGAGTTTGAGATAACAGATTTTTGCAAAATGGGTGGGATGCCCCTAAGAACAAGTCAGGTCATGGGTAGGCAACAGCAGAGAGCTGGAAAACTTGCAGTGGAATCTCCTCTGCCAGCCTCCTCACCCCACAGCCACAGAGGGTAAATAGCACCTCAGTGCTATTCTCTTGCTGCACTGTGGTCATTGGGCATCCCACAGTCATTCATAGCACCAGAGAGGCCACCCTCTGCCTTCCCTAGCCATGTGCCTGCCAAGCCACTGGAAATGCAAGTCCAGAAACAGAAGGTAAACCCTCCATGTTCATCTCTGGACTCCTTACTGCACTTTGGCAAACATGAGTTTGTTGATCTTTCCAGCATTCATGAGGGAGGTAAATAGTATCTTCAATTTTAGATACCATGAGATAACTAAGCATGCACATACACATAAAGCAAGGCAGGGTGCAGACATAACTAGAGACCCTTTCTACATCACTTTAAAACAGAAGATGCCTCTTTGTTTACTGATATGCCATCAAAGTAAAAGTATTTTTTACCCCAATTCAAATAATAGGCATGGTTAAAATGGGATCATTTCCAGCAGCTCCTTGGTTGGTGCATTGTGCATGTGTCCATAAACTTACTCCCCCAAGAGAACAATAGGGGAATAATCAATGTTATCATCGCTCCAGTCAGCTTGTTGTCGATTGAACTTTAGAGTCTGCATGTGCGAGCTCAGCACTTCAGCATTTGGTTTGCAAACAATTTAAGTTTTGAATTTCTCATGCACAAAAGAGCCCCTTAATGTCAGCAGTGGCATTTTTTTTAGGTGATGGAAATATTTCCATTGTTAAGTTTTGACACAGTTCTGCCTAACAAAACCTTACTATCTGGCCCAAATTTAAGTTGGCAAGCTCTTGTCAGTAATTCATATTCATTATTTTCCAGACAAACCATCCAAAGCTCTGTTCTGTCAGCACAGCAGCACACACACCTCTTGGAAACAGGAGATAACCTTGCCCTCTGGCTGAGCTGTGAAGAACACAGTGGCCCAGGCTGGGTGTATTACATGGCTCTTCTTGGTCTGTAAAGGACTTGCCTGAGAGAAGGATATTGCTATCTCAGACACTTCTTCATACACACATGCAGGAACTGGGTGAGTGCGTGCTTATGCCAGTTGTAAATGTCAACTGCTGATTTTTAATACAAAACAAATGGGACAGCTTTCAAGTGAAGTCTATAGGCATTGAAGGACTCATGTTTTTCAGTTCCTTTCAGCTGGTAAGTCTGTGAGCCAACAGCTATAAATGCTACACTTATCTCTTCACGTTGCTTTTCTCCATGACTTTTTGGATACAGACTTGAGGAAGCAAAACAGCATCTGAAAATCTCCCTCCAGCAGGAAGGAAGAGCTGGGCAGATGCAGGAAGCCTCAACCACACTCCTGGCATCCTCAGCATGAACTATGGCAGAAAAGCAGGTGAGAGACAAGGGAACATGTCTAAGGCCAGGTCAAGAAAACCTGCACCCACCTACCTCTCCAAAAGCCATTGGGTGGCTACTGGGGCTGCCTGGCAGAGCATTGGTCCTGACTGCTGGACTGTGAGCACATCGCAGCACCACGCAGCACTCAGAGCTGGAGAGAGGGTGATTGTTTTGAAAACTCAAACACTCCTGCACTGCCAGACTTACAAGAATAAATATAAAAATTAAATTGTGTTTTTTTATTTCTGACAGGACATTTCAGCCACCCCACAAGTGTGGAGGCACTAACAATCTACACCCAGAAACTGGCAGCAACCTGCAACAGAAGTTGCAAAGTTCTCAAAAGACCACAAAATATTTCACATTTTAACCACATCTCCAGTTGTATCTGAGAATGAAATATTAATCTCTTTCTGATCTGCAGCCTAAAAACTTAGGCTTGCAGTACAAGATGGAAACAGCTGTATTTCAACATGTTTTCCTTGTGACTCCACTTCCAGCTGAGCCTGGTCTTGGTGCAGATGGGGTCAAGCGATGTCCTACATCTGATAAAAATTCCTTAGATGACCGTGCTGGATTGAGGGACTGATGGCACTTTCTGCATCAGGTGGGAAGCAGTGTGGCAGAGACCCGTGGGGATCCTGGCTCTCCACCTTGGCCACAGCCCCCAGAGGCACAGCAGCACCAGTGGATGTCCCTGTGCCTTGGAGAGCCGTGCAGGCAGCGCTGAGCCACGTGCACAGCCCGGCTGCTGCCGGTCCCCAGCTGGCTGGGGATGTCTGCTCTGAGCTGCCACTGCAGGGGGAGGCTCTCTGAGCAAGAACTGGGAGAGAAATTACGTCTGTGCCTGAAACAATTCATTTTCTAATGCAAATCGCCTATTGTAATGATCAAATAATTCAAATCATCACTTAGGAAAAAAACAAAACAAAACATGCAAACTCCTATTCAAAACTGTCTCAGAGCTTGGCACGCACTCTCAGCTTTATATAAAAATTAGCACTCAGGCTCTTCATTCTTGGTCTGAATCTCAGTTTTATACCACCTACCTGGTGACTTGTGTTCGTGTGCCAAAGTCCAGGGATCTCATTGACTGCAGCACTTCGATACAGCCCATGTACTATGGAAAACAGACAGAGAAAAGGGAGGACTGTTAAATATCTGGTACACAAGAGGAGGATCACAGGAGGAAGCAAATGTGATTATTGTCCACTAAGTTTATGCAGAACCACAGTCTAAATGGAAAATCAAATCAGCCATCCTAAAACTGCTTCCTAAATAGATCCTCTTTTACTAAAAGTGTAGAGAAGAGCAATAAAGATACCAGTGGCTTAAACACCATAGCATAAAAAAAAAAAAAAAGAGGCAAAGCACTCTGAGGACACAAAATCCAATTATTCCTTTTTTTCCATTTCTGCTTACTCTCACTTATTAGCCTGTGACACTGAGCTGGGAGGGATACATGAGGAAATACTGCTGAGAACAGAGTCCTTGGGAGCAGAGTGGCTCTGGAAGCCCCTCGAGACCAATGCACTCAGAGCCCCCATGCAGGAGAGCTGAGTGTCCCTTCTGAGAGCAGGAGGCATTACAGGCCACAAGGAAAACCACTGGCTCCACCCTGCTACATGTCTGATGACAAATAACCTCTGCAGAAGATGAAGGATGTGAAGTTGCAATTCCAGCTCATAGCAACAGCTCTTAAGAGCCTACACTGTAAACTGACCTGCTTTAAATTAAAGGCTGACTGCCACACTTCTATTGTATGGGACAGGGCTGGAGCTTTTTCTATACTCATTTGGGATTTGTATAAGACTAATTCTCAGAAATATCAAGGATGTGATGGCATATCCCCAACCATGTCTCCTTCAGCATTTCTATGGATGTCCATCTCTCTGCCATTGAAGCAGTCTGATCTCTTCATTTCAACAGGCTGGCACAGGTCTGGGTCTCATTTTTCCTCTTGGGACCATCCTGCAGTGCTCACACAGGGCTGCAGTCACAGCCTATATGTGCAGACCTCTCCTCCAGGAAGTCAAAGCCTCTGGGACACAGAGACAACTTGGAAAACCCAGGCAGGGACATGCATACGCTGTCCCCTTTTCTGAATGGAAGGAGGAAGCATTCTGTGTCAGAGAAAGGTACCATATTTAGTTCCTCTGCCTCACTTTGCCTGTAAATCAATTTTTCTGCTGGGCCATTCAGAAAGGGTTGGGTTTAGGTATCTATTTCAGTTTTGGAGACTTTCAGAAATGAGTGTGTGAAAAAGAGAATGTTATATGTGCAGTCAGGGATTCCACAACAATTGTATTATCCCTATTTTGCTTTATTTCCAGATAGCAATGTAACCCTTGGGAGAACTCCAGAATTAGGTCAGAGACCTGGAAGGACATCAATAAGAATCTGAAAGGTTGGCAGAACTGCTTCCCTAATGAACATTTAATGACTTTGAGAGCTATCTGCCTTGTTAAAGATATTCCTGCTTAACAGAAACAAAGCAAATGTGGAAAATATGTCTAGAGCCTCAGCTTGTAGCACAGCAACGACCTCTGATCCTACAGTATAAGGTCAAGCATCCTGTGAGCTGGTTGGCTGCTCCTCTATCCTTGAAAAAAGAAAAATTTAGAGGAGTAGGTGAGTCATATGCTGACAAGTGAGTCCCCATTGCATCCTGAACAGATGCGTGGGAAGCTACTCTAAGCAAAGATGAAAAATCAATATTAGGTTTTTGCATAAGTGACCCTGAGTGAAGCTGAACTTATCAATGATTCACAAAAGACCTTTTTTTTTCTGCTTTAAAAGCCTGAGTAGGGAAGTGCATTAACATGGCACCTCACTGCATCTCCCATTTATTTTATCTGTTGTTGGTTATCTGAACTGGCACAGATAGTAATGGCTGAACCTCCACATCACAATACAAGGGGACAGAGAACCAGCAGAGCCTTGGGTGGGGGGAGGATGTGGGGCTGGGGCAGAGCAAGTCAGGGTCACAGAGCCTGGGAGAACCATACAGGGCACACAAAAGGACAATGGAATACCAGAAGCCTATTCAAGAAAACAAAAGACACTCTCCAAGGAAAAAAAAAACCATAACAATAAACAAAAATATTAACCCCTCCACAGCAAAATATGAGAAGCAGCACAACCAATGTATGAGAGGAAGGGGAAGGCAGGGGAGAAGAACAATGTTTGTCTCAGAGACTTCTGCACCCAACCTCCAGTGCAGGTGGTGCCCCTACTCCCTGTCCTGTACACCCCAAACAGCACCTCCCAGGAAAACCTAATGGGCTTCTCTAGTGATGCAGGGTCAAGGCCAACTCCATCTTTCCTGCTGCAGGGAAGGTTAAACTAAAGCATGGTCAGGACAGCAACCACAGGTGCCTGGGAGAGGAAGCCATGGCAGCCCACAGCTCTTGCTGCAGCACAAGCTATTCACCAGGTGCTTTTGTGAAAACCAGGTCCAAAGGTGGTGTCCCAGGAGGGGCATGCATCTTCTGAAGAGAGAGGCAAGGCCCAGTTCACTGAGCTGCTAGGCAAGCTGGGGAAAGCTGGACACAGGCCCAGGGTGCACTAACCAGCCTGGGGCAACAAGCACAGATGTAACTGGAAATTCAGCTACCTATAGAAAAATAAAACAGCAACAGTGAAACAAGGCAAGTGCTAAAGACCTGACATCGCTAATGAAAGCGGATGCTGAACCCACTGTTCTGTCAGCAGCAGGATGGAGAGCTCTTGCCAAGACAAGCAGCAGCTCTTAGGAAGGGAAGGAAAGACTCATTGGCCCCTGCTGGAAAGGGGATAGCTCCACTAATGGCAACATGTGCAGAATTATCCCATCTGCCTGCAAAGGGCTGTGGAGAGCACTGGCACCAGGAACTACTTTGTCCCTTGGTGTTTGACTAGAGAGGTTGGTCTGAGGCTGGCTTGCATTTCCCCAAACCTCCAGGATGGCAGGGAGGTGGTGGAAGAAAACAGCAGTTATTGAAGATGCACACACCTTTTCATATCTATTTACATGAGATGACAGAAAGTGACTGCAAACAGGATGAGGGACTGTGTGGGAGGAGATGTGAAGGCACCAGGCAGGGCCCATGTGAATAAGCAGCACATGGCAGGACAATGCAGAGTGCCAGGCTCAGGAACTTGCTGTGAGATTTCTCTGCTTTCACCCTAGCAGGAAGGTAAAGTGCTGTCTTCCCTCCATGGACACCACCAGGAGCCAGCCAGGGATGTGGGGAAGGAGCAAAGCATGATTACTGTAGTTTTGGTAGGGAAGTTTTCTCAGCCCCTCCTTAGATGCTGCCTGTGGTAGCCTTGGGGTTAGAAAGTCACTGTGTCCACTGGAAAGCAGAGACCACCAGAGCTCCTCTGGCAGTGGCACTGCTCCTGCCAGCACACAGACTCCACTGTGCCAGTTCAGCTGCTCATCCTGCCTCACCCAGCAGGACCTACTGGGCTGGGGTAAGTGCTCTGTAACACTGTGAGCAGCCACCAGTCAGGCAGCTAATGAAGAACTTTGGCCCAGGTTTGTGCCCTGCAGGACATTCAACTGGCTCATTCCTCAGCCTGAACCACACTGGTTTCCTCCAGCAAACACCAGCCCCATCCAGATCCAAAAGCAAAGCCAACAGATCCTCTCCCATCCCCTCCAGAGGAAGCAGAGAAGCCAAGGCAGCTCACAGCAGCAGGGCACACCACTGCAGCCGTGGGTGGTATCCCCAGGGCACCTGTGAGACAGCACAAAATCCGGGCAGAACCAGCAGGAAAACACTCGATACCTTCAAGGATGAAAAGAGCCCATTAAAGATCACTAAGCACAAACCCACCCCCTCCCAGTAATTTGTCAGTGCTAGCCTAACTCTCCTCATGTGCTTGTCCTGCTCTCATCTTCCCCCCTGCAGCAGCAGTGGTGCAGGCAGACAGACAGACAGACAGCCCTTGGTCTGTCCCACTCCTCATGCCCACACAGCACAGCCTCTTCCCTAAGGGCAGCAAGCCAGGGATTTTTGTGAAGAATGGCTTTTAATAAATGAAATTTTTTCTGGGAAAGTCTGACCCTTTCATTCACAGGTTTTCAATTTTTAAATACATCCTGAGGGGGAAAAAAAAAAAAAAAAAAAAAAAAAGAAAAAAAGGG
>VYXF01000365.1:34522-64585 GCA_013397295.1 Polioptila caerulea
TTTTTTTTTTTTTTTTTTTCTCCAAACATCCTCAACTCTCCGGTGCTTCCCTATTCCTTGAGATAATCAATGGCAGAAGGGACACTTACCATCTCAGCTGCAGACAGGAAGTCCCCAAGAGCTTGAAACAGCACTCTTGGGCAGAATCCATCTGAAAACGCAGCCTTTCCCTTGCAGGAAAAGCATTATAAGGAGTTTAATGCTCTAAACATACATTTAGGGTTCCTTTCCCTTAATGACACCACTTAACAGGAAGAATTTTTTTCTACAATTTTTTCAAAAACTATACAGAACCCCCAAATGTTTTGAGCGACAACATTTATTGTTGCTTTATAAATCTGCAAGAAATGAGTAACTTACCACAGCAGTACAAAATCTTATAGAGGCACGAAGATGTTTTATATACGGTGTGGACACACATTAACTTTCCCTGTAAACAGAGTCTGAATTGCTGTGGGTGTGAGCAGTGCTGCTGCAGCCTCCAGTCTCCAGGGGAAGCCAAGGACAAACATCTCCACACGGATAACTGTGGGACATGCAGTTTATTCCATCCCCCCTCTCCCATTTCCCTTTGCAGAACAAGTCTGTTATCAGAGTTACTTGATGATTAAATTCCTGAGGCTGTATCCCTGGAAAACACCGCAGGAGAGAGCTGGGCGTTCTCACAGTGCCCAGACAGGCCCCCCACGCATCTGCCCGGTGGGAGCTCCCCAGGCTCCGTGGAAAACTCCTTTGACAGCTCAGAGCACACCGGGGCTGCAGCTGGGGCCAGGACGTGCACTCCAGCTTAGCTTCCCCCACATCTGCTAGCTCATAAAAGACCCCCGAGGTGAACAGCCTGCAGCTGGCATCGTCTCCTCTGGGGTGGGTTGGGTTTGCCCAGTAGCGCTTAAAAAAAAAAAGCCCCACAATAAACAAACAAACAAAAAATAATAAAGCCCTGTGTTTATTCACAATGATCCTAAAAATCTAAAAGCAAGTCCAAGGAGCTGTCATTTTTGCTCTGTGCAGTTTGACTGACTGGGGTCTTTCCACAGATTGTGGTCACACAGATACAGAAAATCCCAGCCCTATCCCTATAAACCTGGAATTGGAGAGCCCAAGCTGCCGTGGGAGCGCAGGCAGGGCCAGTGCTGCCTGAAGAAATTTAGCAGGAGCAAATCTTTCCCTGTGGTGATTCTTTTGGTATGTGCAGAAGTGCAAAGAACCACTTAGTAACTCGCTAGAGGCAAGGAAATTTGCTCAATGTTAGTGTTGCTTAAATGGTGAAGAAATGAAGAGGGAGAAAAAAAAAAATCAGTCTGTAAAGGCATGAGGGTAACTAATTTTTTGGCATTTCCATAGCATAGGTCACACTGTGCCACCCAATTCTTTTTGTACTTTCCAAAACTCGTATCAGGTTGAGAAGACAGAGGCTGAACCCAGATATGAGGAGAAATTCTCACTGCAAGTCACAGAACCTCCAAAGTGAGGTTTGTGACAGAAGCACTTCCACCAGAAGACAAAAAACATGAAAGTTAAGGTACATAAATAGAAACTTCAGAATTACAGGACAAAGCTTTATCCTTTTTCAACTGCTACAAATACTTTTACATGTGGGATTTGCAAAACCAGTTAATGACACTGGTACAGGTCACTGTAACTGCCACGGAGGTGTGAGCAGGTAAAGACGGGACACGCAGAGAACTTCATGTTATTTTCCAAAGGTGACTTCATGCATCACTCCAACAGTAAGGGCAGGTCAACTAAAATTCTCATCCAGCAGAGCATGAGAGAAATCCCAGCTTTTGGAGGCTTATCGTGTGCTTATCCTTGCCCATTTCCTCATACGTAAAACATTCCCAACTCGATATTCTGGACCTGCTTCAGTGCCAGGGTCTCTAAAGAAGGGTGGGTTTTTCTATCTAATATTTCTCTGGTCAGTGACACAGCGGGTGACAGCGGAGGGCTGGGATCCATGTGAAAATCCCTCTGCCAATCCCGCCCTTTGCCGCAGCCCTCCCGCGCGGTGGCCGAGGGGCCCCGCTCCCTGCACGGGCTCCCTGTCACGGCGGGTGCGACCACACAGCTCCTCCGGCCCGCGGCGGGGCACGGGGCACGGGGCGGGGCGGGGCGCGGGGCACACCCGGGGCGGGGCACAGGGCGGGGCACACCCGGGGCGGGGCCAGCACCTGCAGCGCCGGGGCAGCCCCTGCCGAGCAGCTCGGCATCCAAGAGTCGTGAACAAACACAGCGCTGTAACAAAGCCATAAATTTCTACAATCATTTTTATTAGTTATGGAAGAATCCCCACTAGTATTTACATAGTGCAAAAAAGCTGTTATTACTCCAAAAAGTACGGTAGACAGAACAGTTATCCTTCATACAGCAAAAAAGAAATGGAACAAACCCCTTCATATTGTATTTTATAATGGTTTTTCTACTGCTTTAACCTAAATATTACTATATATTTTAAGACATTAAAGATTAAACAGCTTTCCTTATTAGAATCTATTTAAAAAGTAAATTATATGAACTATTTATGAACATTTAGAACGTGGGCTGTGCCAACTGGGTTTCTACTTTCAGCATTACCACTCATTGGTGAGGAAGGTTTAGGTTAGACATTCTCATGTTTCCTTGTGTGTGGCAGGGCGAGTAGAAACCCCCCATTCCTGGTTTCTATGGCTTGTTTCTGCTGGGTTTTGTTCTGTTAACAAACTGCCATGTCTAATTTTTAAATGTCTGACACTGAAATCAACTGAACAGTTTCATTAGTTGGCACAACTTCACAAGAAATACTTAATGACAGTTTCAGCAACAGCAGCTTTTCAAACAATAATACTTTTTTACATACATATTTAAAGTAACATTATTAAAATTTAAGCTTGTGTTAAAGAACTGGACAGAACCACATTGTGTAAGCTCCCACCCACCCATAAAGACACCTCTTAGCTTTACCAGAAGAACACCAACAAGTGCATTACTGAACATTTTCTATAATTAATTTTTAAAACACAGGTCAATACCCTCTGTCACTGTTTCGCTCCAATCCTACAACAGCCTGCACACAACTTACACAGATAAACAGCCACCAATTTAAGCCAGTGGCACTAACACTCCAAAGTATGTGTGAGCAGGATCAGGTCCTTAGCCTTAATCAGAAATTGCTACTTGGTCCAAGGAAGGACAGAAGTTCTTCAGAATTTTTCCCTTTTACAGATTTGTAATCCATGTTTTATTACTGACAGAGATACTTAAGAGTATTTATATAAATAGGTTGTATACATAGTCACCTCTATCAGCTTTAAAGATCCCTACCCCTACCACAGATACATTATTTCTGATTTTACCAGATAAAGTAAGTGGTGAAATCATTTCTATAAACAATGCCTTAAGAAAAGTAGATTTGTTTCCCAAATAATTATTTTCACAACAAAAATATCTATACACCTATAACTACAGAAACATCTTTTCATGGGGACAGTAACAACCTGTATAAACTGCACACTTTTACACTGAAATAGAAATTCAACTACGTTTTAAAAAAATCATGGTATTGTAGAACATTTGTATGCTCTCTTCTTAAATTCTGTTGATAATAGAACCAAAATTACCACAGTGAGATACCCTCCTTAAGTGCTTCAAGTGGCAAGGAACTTCCCTAATTTCCGATGCAAATGGATCACTCCCAAAGGAATTGCAATTTCATTCTTACAGTTATTGCTTATTCCCAGCTTATCAAAAAGGAAGCACTAAACCCAGTTTTCTTTACTCAGTTTCAGTTTGCTCCCCTAAGGGTGATCTGCCACATTTTAAAAAGAGACTAGTTCCTTATTTGCTGGCAAATTGAGAGATAATTATAAGTGCTGTATCACTTTCAAGAACTCTATTAAACTTGTAGCAAAATTGCAGTTAAATAGCGGGCTGAATATTACAAGACTTCTTTGATAGAAATGTCAGAAAATTTTAAAATGACAGTCCAAGTTCAGAAAAGACATATAAAAAGATACGCCTTTGATGTTAATACTTCAAGATCAAAAGTTATTTGAATCACTGGCACTGAAAAAGCAAAAGGAGAAACTACAAATACCTTTGTTTTTTGATGTTCTGGCGAAGTTTTGCCCTCAGTGCATGCACTGATCTCACCTGTGCCGAGATGTGCTTACACATCCAAGGGCGAGTTTTGCTTGTCAGCAGTTCAAACACCTGTCATGTCCTAAAGCAAAAACTCTTAAAACATCCAGACAGTAGAAATCTGCCATAGGGACAGTGAAAGGTTTAACATTCAGGAGGCATCATTCCTTAGTCTCTGTTTTCCTATGAAATGCCTGTTCTAACACCTAGGAAGATTACACTAAGGAGCTAAGAACGTGACACAACAGCCAGTTGTCGCAGCAGCTCTCTACACTGCTTATCTACATAGCATTTGCTATGCCTATAGCTATCAAAGCATTATTTACATAATACACAGTTTCTATTATTCTCATTAGCATCCAAAAACCCAGGGCTAGATGACTTCTAAACCTGGAGTCTTATTTTCCCAGTGCAACTTAAAACACCAGCATCACTACTGCTATAAACATTGGTCCCATGTTCCTAAGTGCGGACTGAACACCCAACTCAGCTACCTTCAGTTTCCTGTGGTTTTCAGCCTACCCAGAGGCTTTTCATGCATTTTGATACAAGTGATCAAGAAAAACAAAGTGAAATTAAGAGAGACATGTTTGCTATGAAAGTGTTATTCACGTGAGTTACTCTTTGGCTGCTCTTGTAGTGAAGCTCCCTGCTGCTGGCAGTTTCAGTATATCCCTTGCCAATACCAGACAAAGATGGAAAACAGACTCCTGACGTGCAAGGCTTAGACTCACACTCCATCCTCAGTCTGAAACAAATTCATCACCAGTTAATGCATTTCACTTCAGTACTCGGAACAGAGCATGGAACAATTCTCTAGCAACAGGTATGTTTCAGGGAGGGCATATTCTTGTTTCTTTTACCTCTACACCACTGAAATACTTCCCCAAACTACAGGGCACTTCCTCATTTCCTGGAATAACTACTTCCTTCTCTGTCTAGAGGTCAGCTCCTAAAGCTGTTACAACTGCAAGAAGAGACAAAGAGGTCACGTTTTCAGCAGGAGTTCTAAAGATACATCCTGGCCAGGAGCACAGCATGCAGGTGAAGGCAGAGATAGCCACCACATCATTCACGCCTGCTGTTAAAGGATTATTCTTGCTTTTTGCAGTGTTATGCAGAATACAATATGCAAAACAGCATTCCTGAGGTAAGTGACAGGAGAGAGAGGAAGTCATCAGTTTACTAAAAGCCCTGAATAGGGATTATGGTTAATGAGTCAGTGTGGTTTGGCAAGCAGCAACTGCAGAGAGAATGGGGAATTTTTGTTTTCTTTCCTGTTTGTTTTTTTTTTTTTTTTAATGCAATATTTCTACCTTGTAAAGAAAACCTGCAAAACATGAATTACATCCCTCTGGTTTAAAGTTTTTCTGGAATCAAAGTTATTATAGCTTATTGTAACCATCTCAGCTATCAGCAGCTTTTTAATGACGCATTCACCAAGATCAACTAAAAAGCTGCATCTATCTTAGCATAAGAATCACACACAATTTTCTACTATTTAATTCTCATTAAGATTGCAAATGGCTTTTTCTAGCTTTTCATGAAAGAGAATCAAAATTTTCTTTTTATTTCTAGATAGAACTAGAAAGTCATGGCCAAATACACTGACAGGCCTAGTATAACACCATACCACCAACATGAATTGTTGGTCATTTGTCAGTGTTAATGGAGGTTACCTGTTTGAAAATAAGCTTCAGAGTCACAATTTGAAAGAATTTTGCTTAAAACTGGTCAGTTACAAGATGTTGAGAAGACCAAAAGATCAAATGAATGTTTACTGACAACTTTTCCACACAGTTTCTAATCTGGGAAATCAATACTGATTAAGAGCTAAGACAGTTTTTAAATCAAAAAAGTAACAGCTACAAAAATATTGTTGTGAGTTCAATACACGTATTAAATGTTAACAGTGCAAAACGTTGAGATGAAGCATATGGAATAATGGCTGCAACCTTTACAACAGTTAGTTTGAATATAATTTCTAAAAAGTTCCTGAGCTCCTGCTTATTTTTACGGCATATAGATGGAATCTGTGTGTTCTTTATTCAAAGAACTGCAGATGGTGGGTTTATGTTGAGTGTTACTTGCGTGCTTATCGTTTGTCCATTCCTCCCCATCAGTGACAGGGTCAGCCTGCTCTGAAGTCTCTATTTCTTCCTCTTCACTTGGCTCTGCGTTGTCTTCTTCAGCACCACTAAGGGTCTTCCCGAGCTGCAGCGTCTCCATAGTTCTCTGGGTCTCTGAAACCCAAGATTCAATTCTGCTGTTAAGCTGAACTTCTACAGAAATTGGTTCATGGGCATAATCCTCATCATCGTCATCTTCCTCTTCCTCCTCCTCTTCCAGCATTCCTGGCACGAGAGTACTGGTGGTACTGGTCATGGAGGAATTCAAAAGATCTCGGCAGCTGCCATCCAGGGATCCTGTTTCTGTACTCTGCTGGGAGGCCCATTCCAGATTGTCATCTGGCTTCACCTCATCTTTGTCACCTGGGGTGGATTTTCCATGATTTGTTGCTGAGGTAGTGCCAGTTGTAGCCAGAGGTGGTTGTTTATTAAGAGTGGTTTTCTCCATTTGGCCATTACCAGATTTTTCTGGTACTGCAGCCTTGCACAGGGATTCTCTCTCATTTTCAGAGGTTTCTAACCCATCAGATGTTTCCACCATATTTCTCCAATTTGTTTCTACAAATTTTGAAAGAAGTTTAAGTAAGAAACATTAATTCCTTGCATATAAAAATATTCCTCCTGAGCATGCAATAACAGCCTAAATATAAAAATGAGCTAATAATATTAATATTATTCTATTCTTTCTAGAAAATTTTCTACCAGAAAAAAGAGGAAGAAGAGAAGAGGAGAGACAACAGGAAGAGTTGTGAATAATGGTACCCTAAAGCAGACATTAACAAGTTGGAAGTTTGTGCCACTTAGTTTCCTATGAAAACACCAAATGTAGTACTAAGAGTAGTCAAAGAGGTTACTCTCAAGTATAAATTAAAAGAAGAAAATTGTCACCATCTTAAGTCATTCATTTAAGGATTTCTTATAAAATATTTAACTCATAAAATGAATTCAAGATACCACAAAAGAATTCAGTAAAAAGACAGCATTCTCTTTAATTCACTCTCAGACCAAAAAAAAAAAGAGAAGACTTTTGACTTTTAACAAGTAGTCTCCCTTTTGTATTCCTTTTCATCTGGGCTTAAGCAACTGGATAAATGGACTTGCCTTTTCCTTACAGTAGAATCATTCACTGCCATCACAAGTTTAAAAATTTAAGCTACATGTCCTATCTTCAGAGACCTCATGTTTTAGATCCTACTGTCATCAGTTCTTCCTCAGTCATATGATCAATTCTGTGCTATCAGTTTTTAAAAAGTTCAATAAAACTGGAGAAGCCATCTCCACTGATGTTAGACACCTATAACACTTCTGAGGATTAGAAATTATTCTTTTCTATACAGTTCAGAGAAAAAAAATACATATGAAATTAATTGAAGACTAACTGATCTTTTCTTACCCCTGGATATTGTAGAATACTGTAAATTAGGAAGAAGGAATTGCATCTTTAGCTACATTTCACAACAAACTGCATTTGGAAAACCCCAGCTCGTATTTACAAAGGTCATCTTTAACCTACTTACCATATTCTTTCTCATTGACCTCAGATATGGGCTCAGAAATAACACTGCAGAAGGAGATAGCACTTGCTGCAGAAGGGTTACGAGAATGACCCATGTGATGTGGGGCCTTCTTGACATTCTTCAAGGCTTCTTCTGCCTGCTCCTGTTCCATTGCAGCCACCATGTCCCTGTAGGCTTTCCTGGCCTCTTCAGTCAGGGACACCAGCTTATTAAACAGATCCTAAGCACAAAGGCAGTTTTAGCAGCAGTAATTCTTACTCATAGTTTTCACTTTATATTACTCCTTTCAGCCCAAGGTATACCATACATGAGCCTCAAGATTAACAATACCTCAACTTGAACTAAGAATTAGTTCTTCTCTGTATTAAATAATAAAAACACCACTCCAGGTTTATGCAACTTTGAGGACATGGACACACTTCAGGACACTGTTTTTCTTACATTCTTAAGCCTTCCAGAGAATTTCAGATTATAAGTCTGTTTAAAAGTGACAATTAAATGTTGTGACTGAAGTGTTTCAGCACAGTCTCTCAGTACCACAAAAACTGAATTTCAAAGAAAAGACACCATAATATGGATGAGATCAGGACTATTATCAATGCTGTATTAGGTGTGTTCTCCATACCAAATCAATTCTTTACTATGTAAGTGTTTACTCCAGCCACTTAAGTGATAAGAATTACTCACCTCAGCCCCTGAGTAGTTGAAGATACCCACAACACTAACAGGAACCAGCTTGTTCACACAGCGGCCAAGAGCCTTGCGGCCAAGAGCAAAGACAAATGGAATTTCTTGTTCCCGTGCCATGGCTATGACATTATAGAGAGCCTCATCTAGTCCACCTTGAAGAAAGCAATTTTAAATAGATATCCAGTCACCTGAAGTCATCATAGGGCATGATACAACTCTCTAACCCCCTTGAACTGCCATTAGTCAGTAAAACTTCAATACACACACCAGCAGCTCCTATGTCCCAGAGGATAACATCCAATACATTTCAAGTGTAGTGAATGAGTACAGGTGAAGGTGATATGCTGTATTCCCTACTAGTCCTGCACACAAACCAGACTGTCACAGGTCTTTTCTTAAGCAGAGCTTTGCTATTCTCCTTTCTCAGGAAGCCTCTGTTTATACTTCTGGTTGTGGCAAAATGTTTTGGTTGGCTAATTAACCAATCCACATCCCTTTTAAGGAATCTTCCTCAAAAGCAGCCAGAGCTCAGGACTCTGCAAGGTGTATTGAACACAGAATGAAGTAACACACCCAGTAAACTTCCATTCTACAATATCTGGCTTTCTTTAAGCTTTTCACCCCTCATGAACAAGTTTCTTCCAGAATGGAGCAGGAAAGAATAAATGTGGAATGGCAATTACCCAGTTGGAGTCTGGAAGTGTTACATCATGCACAGTAATAAATGCTTCTAACCTTGCTAATTAACACACCTAATCAGCACAATAAAACTGAAAAGAGCCAGGTGCACCACTTGTTTTTATCATTTATACCTTTTGACTGAATTTTTTCACAGTTGGGGGATATGATTACACACTTGATCTTGTTTAGTTTCATGTGCTTTGTAACCTCACGCAACCCCATAACGAGTCTTCTCCTTGCTTTAGCTCTCGTGGGATCCTTTTGGTAAATCCGCTCCTGGAAGCTGACAAGCTCTTGCAACAGGAGAGTCACACACTCATCTATTTCTTTACTTAGAACTTGGTTACAGTATCTGTCAAATCAAAACAACATCGACAAGTGTCAGCATTGCTACTGCACAAATATTAGCATAACCAAGGTTTCACCCAGCCTTTTTGCAAATGAAAATAATTTTACTTCCCCAGAACAGTTATTTAACTTTAGTAAAAGTCATTAAAAGGATTTAGAAATCAGACTGCAAATTTTAAATTAAAAATAAATCCTTAAAACATTTGTATTTGTAGTAATATCCCTTACTTCAAGAAGACAATAAAAAATATTAAAAACACAAACAAATACTGCAGTTAGTGCCTCAAGCAATTTTCTTCTGCTTAATTCAGCACATTATAAAGATATATAAAATACATATATAATACAAAAGCCCTAACATATTAAAAGGTACTATTACAATACTTTAAGCATTCCTAAGTATTCCTTTCTTTCCCATCCAAAGCATACATAGTCTTCCTTAAAAAAATATTTTTTAGGGAATACTCCCACCTTGCTTATTTGCTGTGGCAACCAAAGAAAGGCTCAAGTGAGTGTGTGTACATGTATACACACACACATTGTGTACAAACACAAGTGATCCATTTAGGGAAAAAAAAAGAAAATACTTGCAGAGCCTTCTATTTCTGAACGGGAAGCTTATGTTCATTAAGCTCTTAAGTCTATAAATCTACCCACGCTTAAAACACAAGGGTGACTGAAGTGCAAGCCTTGAATTTATATTAATAAAGCAAAACTCTTACTCTCTGAACCTCTTGCTGTGAATTTTGGTTATTGCAGAAGATGCCATGGGACTGCCTATTCCAGAACTTGCAGGTGAACCCTGTGACACCGGGGTCATGCAGTACGGAGAATTCTGACTTGCTGGAGAAAGTGAAGTATCACTAGGCATGCTCAGACCAGTTTCTGAAAGGCAATTTTACAACATTAGAAAATACAAATACATTTTCTATGTAAAATAAACAGAACCACACTTCTTGTGTTATTGCTCCCTTTGTCTAAATTCCATTTTGAAAACACTTATTAAAGCGTTATTCTTCCCTCCCCTTCTGCAGGGGCAGGGGAAAGGGGAGAAAACACACTGAACACACATCCACCACTCAGCATGAACTGGATAAAGCAGTATTTGAATATTCATTAAAAAATATCTTGAGCTTACTTTGGGAAATTAGTAAAACAGAGGAAAAAAACTGTTTAAATGCTATTACGCCTTCCAATAATTCCTTACTATTTATATAAATAAAATACTCAACTGACTTATTATTAGAATGTCTAGGACTTCCCCACTCTACTCAGACAGGTCATTCAGAAGAAAAAGTTACAAAGCAGTACAAGTGGAATCCTGACAGAACATCTCCTTCCCCCATTCCCACTGCCCCAAACTTGTTGAAGACATTGAAAATTCTCTGGAGTTTCTCAGTTGCTCAGGGCTGCTGCTGAAAACTGACAATCCAGCCACTGCAGCTGACTGACATGTTCAACAAACTGGAAAACCCTATTTACAGTCTACAACTTCTATGCCTGGAAAACTTTCAGTATGTTCATCATGGCTTGGTTGACAAGGGGTCACATTTCGCTTGCTTATCAAAAATACTACCAACTCTGACATGTGGTGCAAACATCCACTTGAGATGATAATGAAAATGCTGTAGGGAGATCACATGCTGAGAACCCCCAGCGTACTGAGCCTTGCACAGAGGAGGGACAGAAGAAGGGACATTTTAGAAGAGGGTTTCAATTGCTAGCATTTCATAAAGTCAAAAAAAGCTAAAACACAACATCAGTAAGTTGTGTGGCACAAGAAGAAAAAGACAAAATAGGAAAATAAGCAGATTAGTACAGTGATGGGCTTCTAGAGATACAAAGACCAACCTTCCTGAGAGGCCAGCTCCTGAGACTGGTCAGCAGTCAAGTTTAAATGAGCCTCTTTCTGTTCATCAGAACCCAGAAGGCTGTGGTCAGCTGATAAACGGCCTTTCTTCTCCTCTCTCTCTTTCAAAATAATCTAGAAACAAACCCAACAGCTATCAGCATCTGAAAATTAGAGATACCTGTAAAGGAAAACATCCCTTTCCCTGAACATAACACAGAGTTAAGCGAGCTGTTTTGAGCCTTCCCACTCGTGCCAGGATAGAAACCCTGGAAATCATTTCAGTCTCCTCTTTGATCACAAAGAGTATTTCACTGCAGCATTTTACAGATGGTATATTCGATACTCACACACCTGTACATAAATAGTTCTTTCAATAGTTTAAATACAGTCACAGCTTCCTTTCTGATACATCATATTCACTTCTTAACAATTCCTCATCCCCATGCCTGTAAAAGAATACCTTATGCAGGCATACAGGTCATCTTTATGAAGCACCTCAATAAAGACAATCCTTTCTATAAAAGCAAGTTAAGTGCAAAGGTAAGTAGCCATAAATATATTGGTATTACTATCACGTTTAATAGCAACAACATAAAAGCCTTGACAACAGAGAGTTTAGAAAACTTTTCTGAACAGGTGAATTCCTCTAACTTAGATCACAGGCACGTCAGAAAAAGGCCTGCATTTTTAGGGCTCATTATTTTATATTTTACCTTTTGATCTCCATATATATGCTCTATTCCTTCTGTATATACCTAATTTAAGGCTGCATGAATATAGATATATACAAGAAATTAACTATTTCTAAGTTTACTCAAAAATTGTGGGGTTTGCTTCATATTCTTTACCCATCTCTATAAAAGGAATAGGAAAAACTAAGGTTAGCATACTATAGTACACTACAGACTAGGAATCAGCCACATGAAAAAAACTATGGAAGCATTCCCATGTGTCCTAGTGTCTGTAGTTAAAAAAAGAAAACACCCTTGCAGTCTGTATTGAGATACCTTTTTATTAACTTCAACTGATTATGTGGATATAAAAGTTGTTACATGTCTAGATCCAAAGGAGAGTGCATCAGTTGAGCAGGAACTGGAGGCAGAAGCTCCTAACTCCCTGCCCTATGCTCATGGGAACTAGTCCTCAACTGAGAAAGTAACAGGTTTTTTTAAAATTATTTTTGAAGTATGAGTGTGGGTCAAGAGACTCCAAGGTTGGCACATTTACCTTTTTAAGTGCTGTAGGGCGTTTAAGTTTTGCAATCTCTCTCTCTTTTCCTCTTTTCACTTTTGGGGCAGTCGAATCCAGAGGATTAAGGCAACCCATAGATGGCTGTCCCTTTGTTAAGGACTTTCTGCTGGCAGATTCTTTGGTATGAAAGGGAGCAGCACTGCCAACTAAATAGAAGATAGATATTAGTTTCACCAAAAGACATGTCAGCTTTATTTCAACACTGTTTTCAGAATTTCCACTGATGAATTCTCTAAGTAGGTTTTCCTTCCTTGGAAAAAAAGCAGTTCATAATGACAGGAAGATTACATCATCAGATATTGTTGCTTCCAGATGGTTTTAAGCTTTCTTCAACTTAGTCTCATGTTTTAGGAAACTGTGGATTCCAGGAATTATTTCAATAAATGGTAAGAGGTCTCTCTCAAATGACTACATGTAGCTTTTATTAGTTAGATGATTATGGTAAGATAGATCACAAATATTTATCCAAACATTGATTTTCAGTTGTTAAAGACATGTACAGTTGACAGGACAAAACAGATGAGAGAGTGCAGCATGTAGTTAAGTGGATCTTTTGCCAGAAAGAATAAAACAAGTGCTGTCTCCAATGGAAATGCCAACAGTTCTTTGCTGAGCTTTGTTTGATATAACCTTGCCAACTTGAAGTAATGTTTGAACACTGCTGCAACTCAAAGCAGGTAAAGGAACCAACACACCAGAAGAAAAATGGTAACTATGAAGAAAAGTGGTAACTATGTGCATAATGATGGACTCCAGGCTATATACAAGAACTTAGGAATCAGATTGGCAGGGTTATAGTAAGTAATTACAAAAATGTCAATTCTGCATTTGGCAGCAAGTACTGAAAAAGCTAATTTAATGTTGTGTTGATACAGGCATAGCAAAAAAGCATAATTAAGCTATTGTATACATTCATGATGGAACTATAACCTAATATTCTGTGTATGTCTGATCTTAGTTTTAAAAGGATACTGTAGAACTATACAAAGGTACAGAAATAAACAATATGGATTCTCAGAAAAGATACTTCCAGCATTAAATAACTAAATAGACTAGGACTCTTCAGAGACATGACAGACATCTAAGAATCAGAAGAGGAAAGAAGGGAGTGACTGCTCAGTCTTTGTAATACAAAGGCTGTGAAAGCTAACAAAGTTTTGAGTTAGAGCACAAAAAACCCCAATATTGACCTCCATCCCCCCCCAAAAAAAAACCAGTAGAAAAAAAGTTTCTCCGCACAGGATGCAGTAAAGGTACAATTCATTGCCACTGGACATTATGGATGGTAAAAGCATAAGGTAGAAACAATTGACAGTTTAAGAAACAAACTGGATTTGAGAAAGCCTTGGGTCAGAAGACCTTGAACCATAAACAGCAGAAATGGGAAGAATATCCTAGGGACATATCCCTCCATCCCACCAAACTCATGGGTATCCTCTCCTTCAAAGAGTATTTTATAATATCTTCAGTAGATGTTCCTTCCACATATTCATTTCAGCACTGAATTACTCTCAGGACACAAATCCTGAGTTTTGAATAGCAGGCCTTTTTAAAAGTCATTTGGCCTCAGTTCTATATGGATTTTCACCATTGAGTATTGCAGCTCAGAGGATGATAGCACAGGTAATTCATTGAGAAATGCATTAAAAATAATCTTTCCAGGTTTTTATCACACTTATATTCAAAAGCTAATACTTGACAGAAAGAAAAACATTTCAGATGCTCATATCAATCATATTCACTTGGCACAAAATGTATTTAGGCACTGTCAGGCACATTAGAAATACCTGTGTATGAGAGAGGCCTGGTGTTGGTGATCTGACGAGCTTTCATGGCTTGCTGCTGCTTTTCCAGAGCTGCTAACATGTCACCCAAATCTAACTGAACAGGGGTCTTGCTCTTCTTCCCAGCTGCTTTTGATAAAGCCTCCTACAACAGGAACATTGCATACAATAAATACAAAGAAATGGTGCCTGCCACATTCTTTACAAACTATTACTGTTATTAGAGAGTAAGAGGAGCAACAGGTCAAGTGATCCTCCTCTTGACCAAGTGCTGGGGGTGGGCAGGGTGCTACACACTTGAAGTTTTTTCTGTTCCATGCTTATCTCTGAATACTCCTGAGCTGTTGCAAGTGCTGCAGCCAAGGCCTTCTTCTTCTGACTTTTTGCACGCTTTGGTACAGAGGTTGTGATGGGAATTGGTGTTTGGACTATATTGATTGGAGAATTCTCTGGTAAGTCATCCAACTAGAATTTTAAACAAAATGCAAAAAACCCCACAATTAAAAGACCTTTCTCTCCAGACCATCAAATATGGGACATTTCAGAAATCAAATCACCCAAGGCTTTGATTACCAGTATGACATCCCAATTAATTACAGCTAGACGACACAAGCTAATAAGCCAGTTAATAAAATGTATTTGTATTTCATTTTTGTATGGGAAAGCTATTCTATTTAGCTCCAATTATGGCTTCAGAAGGTTTTCCAGTCTGATTACTAAATAAAGAATTTCCCCCTCCCCAAGATTTCATATAGGAGTTGACTTTCCTGGAAAGCAGCCAAACAGATTAAGCAGTCTATAGACACAGTTCTGCAACAAAATATTTTAGATCACTTACTAAAAAAAGTACCTTTCCAACAACTGCTTCCACAGCCTTAAAGCAGATGCAGTTTGAAATTAAAGAAACTACACAAGCTGTAATTATTTTGAAAAACTGACACCATTACCACATATTTGCAGATTTAACAGTTTTAAAAATGTCTGCATGAAAGCATCATGACGTAGCAGTCCCAGCTTGAGACAGTCTGTGATATGAGTATCCATAACATGTATCTTACAGCCTCATTAGCAGAGAAAAATCCTAAAGCTTTTTTATTTTTAAGATGGGTTCCCTGCACCACTTATTTTAACTGGCATTTCTTTAGCATCCAAGGCTGGTAACACAAACACCCCAAGATCATCACAATTACTGCAATATAAGTCTTGTAGCAGAGATTCATTAAAAAATTACACCAACTGAATAGCCTCAAAAGACAATGCCTTGCAAAAGAAAATAATTACTTACTACTTTGGGTGAAATCTTTTGCTGGATGCTACTACTTTTGCTGCTGCCATTGTCACTATTTAGCTCCGGAAACTCATCTTCATCCTAAACAATACAGAAATTAAGAATGAAAAGGATAGAACCAAAGTCACCTGAGAAGCATTGACTGAAACTGCTTAAAGTATTGAAACAAATTGAAAACAAATTGAATCCCTAACTCCCACATAAGCTAGAAGGGATTAAGTGACACTAAGAGAAATAATGAAAAATTAAGAAAGCATTTCTGTACCCAAATACTATTTTTTTAAAAGAATTTTTTTTTTTTACACCAAAAAAATCCTATTACAATTAGAGGGGATAAAGGAGATAAACCAGCAAACACACTAATTTCTATTGACAAGTGAACAGAATAAGTTACTTGAAGGCTGCTTATTTGTCAGCCACGGAGTGTTCTAAATTACTGCACTTTCCACAACACCCAAATACAAGTCTCTTCCTGTACACGACGAAAGGATCATCTATGAAATCAGTGACCTTGACCGTACACCTCTCAGAGCCAGATGTTTCGTAATTTCCCCCTGAGAACATCACTTATTCCACACACAACTGGCATTAAAACTATGTGGAGAGAGTTTTCACACAACAGCACCTCAAAATACAGAGGCTCAGGACTCTGCTCCGCTCTGCTCGCCTGGCTTGTAGCTAAAGGTTTTTCGTGTCGTTTCTGCAAACTCTGCATTCTTTCTGAAGATGTGCTGTGGTCTCTGCATCTGAAACCAGACTGAAAAAAACAAATGTGATTGGTATTTTGTCATTTCAATTTTTCAAGCTAGCTTTATGTGCATGCTTTCTCATGCCTGCTAATTAGCAACTAGGTATAGTTTTTAGAGGATAAATTGTGCTTTGGTGTTCTGAATGTTTTTTTTGTGGAGGCTTTCTGGTGGGTTTTTCTTTTTCTTTAAAGCCTGCACCAAAATTCTACAGACAGTACCAGATTGTTCCTCCCCCTCAAAACAATTCATCTTTAAATTTGTAACTTAAATAAAAAGGTTTATTTTGGCCAAACAAGAAGAAATTCAGGAGCTGCTGGTGACTGTAACAGCCTTGAACCCTGAGGAACTGTCTGTAACCACAATCACGCCAAAGAATTTTCTCCCACAACATAATTATTCTGCATGCAGTTACTGCCTTTTTAACATTTTTTTATGACAATGAACATGCACACAGTTTTCTAAAGGCCAGAGATGGCAGCATAGTGGTATAAGCATTCTTCTCTTTACTATGTGACAGGTTGCTGGAAACCCATGTGCAAGACTGGTTGGCAAAAACAAGTGAATAACTTGAATTTCACATTTATACCTACCTATTTCTCAAGAAATTTCCTACAGACCTCATACCAATTTAGTTTCAACAGAAAATAGTTTCTAGGACAATCCTGCCTTGAGGTACAGTGAATTTGGCTGAGGCAACCTCATTTAAAACTTTTTGTGCCAGCTTTGTTTTTAAATATCGAAAGTAACTGCCAGATTTAGAGTCTAAACTGTGACTGGATTAAAGGAAGTCTGGTTCTCCCTACTCTCCCAATGCCATAAACTAACAATAGTGGCTTCTAAAGCCTCTGATTTGACAACAGGTTATAAAAAGATTCAGAATTGCTACACTGCCAGCTACAAGCATCCACAAGCTTCTTTTTATAATAAACCCACAGTTACCAAACAGGAAGATTCAAGACAATTTAACAATTCCATCTTAAAACCTAAACAGGCCAAGCAGGCTCACATATGTTTGCACAAACAGGCACGTTTATACAAAGCTCCCACTTGGAGCTCAGATTTCTTGTCTGCAATAACAGAGTTCAAGCAAACCTATGTGTAAACAAAGGCAAAGGTTTCAGCCTTCTTTGTACCCCTCTGGAACACCTGCCCCAATAAAATCTCTCACAATTAGCAAAGACCACCTTCTCCTTTCTCCTCACATATTAATTACAGAAATCCTGTCCCATTTGAAGGAAGTCTCACAGAAAGATATTCAAGCTTTAGCATTTTAAGCTTTAAGAATTTTAAGCCATTAGAAATTATAAAAATTATTTTTAAAATGGTATGTTAATGTAAATTTTAAAAAGAAAGTTTTGAAGACAACAAGAGTGAGAACACAGGAGTCTAGTTCACCACCACATCAGAATCTTTCTTTAGGAAGTCTGAGAAATTTTTTTCTTCTGAAGTGTGAATGGGTCAAAAACTGAAGTAACTTTTCTACACTCACACTATCATCATTTCACAGGTTGCTTTATATATGCAATGTTCTCCCTAGGTAAATACATATAAAGCACAGGCTGTAGGCAGAAGACTGTCAAGGACATGAAATTACACAAATATATATATATATATGATATAGAGCTAGCTCAAAAAAAATACCAGTTAGAAATGTGCAACTAGATTTTAAGGCTGAGTTTCTATACTGTTTTAATGAAATATTTTTCATATGTTAATTTTATAATTCCCTTCAAATTCCTTATTTTCCCATATTATAAAAATCCCCAAATACCTCAACTGAGAGCCACTGACAGCATACCTGTGGATTATTTCTTTGCTCAGCTTGTCTTCCACCTCTAGAAAAGGTTGGAGTTTTTTCAATCCAAGGTTTTTTTTGAGTTGCTTGGGAATTTACATTAGTCCAACCTACACCAGCCAAAAGAGAAGTGCCATCTATAAAAAACTGAATTAGTATCCCAAACATATTATTATGATTCATATGCCACCAGAGCCAGGAACACAATCCTGATACAAATAAAGTTCTTGGAGGAAGTCTAATTCTCCAGTGACAACACTTACACAGCTATTCTCAGATCTTGGCAGTCACCTTTATGGAACACTCAAGCTGCCAAGAATTGATCACCACAAAGCAGTAAGCAAGGAAATCTCAGGTTCACATCTGTATCAATTTCCATTCTGTCATAAATAGCAGTCCCTGGCATTACCTACTACTACTGGACTAATCAAACTATTTGTTCATGGTATATGTAAAGCTTCTAAAAGGTATCTCTGAAACAGAGAAACAGAACTCCTTGGCTCTGTTACCACCCAGGTATGAAATGCAGCCCAAAAGGGTAAGGAAGCCTGAGGACAAACTAAGCAGGAGCACAACTTTGTCTTAATGCTTCCCCTGGAGTCTCCAGGTTTTTTTTAATCCATTAAAGAAAGGCAGCTGTTAAATTATTAGTGATAACTATACACTTATTCATTCAGCAAGTAACAGGTGTCTCAGTGGAGGTGGTTGGAAATCACAGTAAAGATACATCCTCAGAAGTATCTGATCAGTTAGAGCAGCATGCTGAAGTAGATCAAGAGGTATGTAAGGCAAAAATATAAATGCGACCCAGCCAAATTTTAAACAGCTCACCAGTCAAGACAATGCTTACTTGTATTTATTGATGGTTCTACAACCTGAAAAAGAAAAAAAACAATTATTTTAGTAACTTTCATTAGTCTGTAGGCTACAAATATAGTTAAGTTACTCAGTTATGTTTACATACATTCATTGCACAAGAATCTGCATTCCTTGAAGCCATAGCTGCAGCCTGGTTATTGCCATGCTTAGGACTACAATAGCCACTGTCACTGTCAATGTCGGCCTCACTCGCGCCCTGTTCACTGGAGGACTCTGCTGCAGGGTGGGAGGTTCTCCTGCGCCTGCCTTTGGACTTCCAAAGCATCGTGGAGGCGCTCTCAGAAAGGGACTTATTGGCTATATCTGAAGGAAAGTCTTCAAGAAACAATAAAAATAAAATTACTTGCACAGGAATTGATGAGAGACATGAAAAAGCTACACATCATAGAAAAGGTTTGAAAGTCAGTCTTTCACTGAATTTAAATTATGTCTAGGTTCAACTGTTATTGATAACCAACTCCTTCAAGAGCTGGCAAAGTCTCTGCAGGAGTACCATGTCACTGCAACATTATAAGGTGACATACATAAAGTATCTGCAACCATCAGCACCTTTTCTTCATTATCCTTTTGAGCTGCAGAGACTTCCCTTAAAGGCTGCATCTAAATCAGGTCCACCCTCTTTTAGACAAGATGACAATTGACATGTAGTTCTAGTTATTTCATACATCCAGAATTTAAAAAACAAATTACCTGTTTGCTGTGATGCATCAACCAACAAAACAATCTTTGATCTGTTCTCAGGACCTGATGAACTGGTCTCCTTCTGAGTGGCGACATTTTTCACTGGAGGACGTTTATTTTTTATGTGCATCTGTAACTGCTGTTGCTGTTTTCAAACATTACCACACACACACACAAAAAAAAAGTTGATAAAAAATGAGATCTATGCTTCCTGTGCAAAGACATTCTCTTTATCCAGTTCTACTTACTCTATTCAAAAGCAGACTTACTTTTTGAATGACTGGTCCCCTGTTAGTGCTTCTGCTCCGCTGAGTGGACAGTGGAAAGGCCTGGCTGGTCGGGCTGGGACGCTCGGTGCATTCTGCAGTAACTGTGCTGACAGCATTTGCTGTTTGAAAGGGTGCAGGATAGGGCGTAGGGAAAGGGTGATAGAAACCCATGACCTGAGCACATGGTGCTGGCATCAGCTGATAGTAAGTATATTCTGTAGAAACAGGAGGCTGTGCTGATATTATAGGATAAGCAAGGTAAGGTCCTGCAGGATTTGGGCTGGGTTGCTGCCATCTGATGTCATTGTTATATAATGGGAACTGTCTATTAAAAAAAAAAAAAAAAAAAAAGAAAACTGCTCAGTAAGCCTTCCCCCTCTCAAAGAAAATTCAGACTTTTATTACCCCTTCAAAAACAACAGTTCTACTATAGTAAGTTCCTAAACTCAACATATTTTAACTATGTGAAGAAAACTGGACACAGCTACACAGAGTACTGAATCAGCTACAGGGCACCACGCCGTGTTTCATCACCTGCCTTGTTTCACCATGGCAAAACCCAAGCTGGACACCCAAAACTTTGGTTCTTTCAGAAAAGCATCCGAGATTCAGACAAAAAACCTCCCAACTGCCCTAGAAGATCCAAGAGCATGGCAGGTGACTTTGGGAGGGATTTGTACCAGATCTTCATAGCCAGGGAAAAAAGGCAACAAAGAATATGAATAGAGAAAAGCAAAGGGAGGAAAATAGGTAAAAGACTGAGGACAGAGAAACTTCCTCCTCATATATGAAGGGTTAAATACAGTGAACAAAAAAGCTGAATATACAGCCCACAATCACTGACTCCTCCCAAGCCTACAAGTTTCAACTCACTTAAAAACAGATCATCTTCCATGAAGATCACAACCACTTATTACCTGTTGGATTGATTTTCCTGTACAAATGGATAGCAAGTGATCAGGTAGCTAGGGATTGGAGTTGGTTCCATGCCATTAATTCCTCCACTGTCGTTAGGAAGTGCCATTGGGATCATTAATGTTTCTGGACCCTTCTTCTGAGGAATAAATGGTTCTACTTCAGCTGACAGCTTGACATTCTTAAGAGAAAAGAAAGAATGTCTTCATTAATTACTATAATAAATTTCTTGGGAAACTTTAGATTTATAAAGTTGTACACAAAGTACCATGAACAGCAGGCAAATGGATGAGAAGGCTCAGGATTTCTGCAGTAAAACAAGAGGTGGAAAACAGTTGGCGAGTGCTTATTGCATCCTTCCGATGAATGCAGGGTATAATACAGATCATCAACATTTAGCATTTGTGTTAACCTTTACAAGTGCAATGCAAACACTAATTAATTTAAAAGGGACTGAAGCTCAGATCTTGCAGGGAATAGATGAGTCGGCGCACAGAACTAAACCAAATTAGCACTGTATGTGGAGCACAGTTGTGTAGGCCTTCAGAAGGGAAACCAACATATGGAAGATGTAGTAATGCCTGGCCTGCTCTACAAAACTGACCACGTTTCTAGGCAATTATAAAAAAGACTTTCCAGCACTAAACCACAGTTTAACTGCTAAGAGATGATGTACCACAGAACCCTCCCCACACATTCTATCTGCACAATTTGAATGTACTTTAAAGTGTCAAGATTACAATTAAAGATTGTCATGAAGAAGGCTTAGAAATAAGTTTTAAACTGCTTTGAAGACAAGTATCCCCTCCAATCCTGAAAGTATCCTTAGTTTAAGATGATTTTGCTCACATTTTTGCTTTTGTACAACATAACTGCATCTTAAACAATGAAAAACATTGTATTCAATAAGACAACTGCAGAACCAAAGAATCCTTAAATTCTATAATCCACTGTAACATACATTCAGATGAAAATAATATCTTTTTTTGTACAAGGAGTTCAGCTTAATTTTATGTGTCTCATATTACTACCACATGGAGTACCAAATCCTGAGAAGATTCTTTCTAAAGGACACAAGGACTCCAGACATTTTTCCTACCATATGCCTACAAAATAATCTCAAAGGTAACACATAACCTGTTTGAGTACATGCTCTGATAGTAGCCCTAAACCCTAAAAGTTTGCTGAGGACAGTCTTCTATCCTTTTTACTACCTCCAGAACACCCACATGATGTGAAGCAGTTAAATGGGAGCTCTGGATGTATCATGGCAGGTAGTCCCACACCTTCCACAGACTTCTTACTCCATGCCTTTGCTCTGTGTCACATCCACAATCCATCTAGACAAAGCCTTCCCACCCAATATCTGAATCTCCAAGTCTCCAAAACTTATTCTACTTAAATAAGATCCTGGCTTAAATAATAAAACTTATTTTTAATAAGTTTTTAATAAAACTTATTCTACTTAAATAAGATCCTGGCTTAAATAATAAAACTTATTTTTAATAAGTTTTTAATAAAACTTATTCTACTTAAATAAGATCCTGGCTTAGCAGCATCTTTAGGGAGTGGAAGAGGTGGGAAAGGCAAGGCCAAAATTTTTTTTGAAAATATGGTTGTCCCACAATGAAAAAGTAAAACTGGTAAGACACACTGTTCTCGGCATGAAAGTATTTTTTAATGACTGTTCTGAAAATGCTTATGGCTATAATAAGGATATATAGATAGAATAAAATATATGGAAAGACACCCCATCCCTAGAAGTTCAAGGCCAGCTTGGATGGGGCTTTGAGCAACCTGGTGTAATGGAAGGTGTCCCTGCCCAATAGTTTGGAACCAAACTATTTGTAAGGTCTGTTCCAATTCTGATTCTTAAAGCACAGACACAGAAGTATCACTCCTGCTGTACAAGGTCTGCATTACAGCAGAACAATCACCTTCATATCAATTAAATGCGTTTCTTTATCATTAGTAGAGGGTGAGCATTCCTTTCTTCTACAGTAACTCTTCTAATTCCTGAAGGTTCATTCAGAGGAAAAGCTGTGGGGCAGCTGCAGCAGCA
Source organism: Polioptila caerulea (assembly GCA_013397295.1). Classification (NCBI taxonomy): domain Eukaryota; kingdom Metazoa; phylum Chordata; class Aves; order Passeriformes; family Certhiidae; genus Polioptila; species Polioptila caerulea. Next base: position 57,529 of record VYXF01000365.1, read on the forward strand.
GCAGCACTGAACTTGTGCAACACAAAACAAACCCAGCTCTACCCAGAGCTTCCTCTCTGGCCTCGGGCACATCCCTCAGCTGTCTCGTGACTCGCCTACCCCTCTGCAAAGCTCCAAGGCATTCTCCTCCACACAAGAGAAAGACTTCTCATCATTTTTTAAAAAGTGTTTATGTACAGTGAACACATAATAAGTACCAGAAATACCAACACTGAAATCTCTCCCTGAAAGCTAAGAGGGTTTTTTAATGCTATTTCAAGACTGTGAGGCAAAAATATTTGCTTAAGAATAGATTTACTTATGAGCTGGCCTACAAAACTAGATCAGAGATTATTCTCAATTGGAAGAGACCCACAAGGATCATTGAGTCCAGCTCTTGAATGAATGACCCATTTGGGAATGGAACCCAGAACCTCGGCATCATTAGCACCCTGCTCTAACCAACAGAGCAATCCAAACTTTAAAGGAACACACCAAGGCTGCTTCATCACAGAACAGACAAGGGCAAAGCTAGGATGAGTGCTTTATAAATGTGGTAATCCTGAGGAAAACTGTCAAACAATCATTCCTAACCTGTTGGTCACTATCCTACCACAACATGCCAAGTGAACTAGAGCCAAGATACTAAAAATAAACTCTTTGTACTGGCTCAGAAAACAGTGCAAACATTCTATTTGTCATTCATGTTGGGACCAGATTTCCCGTTTTAAGGATCTTTCCTATGTGGCTGTCTGCTCTTTCCCTTATTTGGGAGATTTACCTGAAAATACAGAAACCATTCTTTATTTACGAGCCTTTTGCAGAATATTCTCATGACAATGATTTTTGTGATATTGTACTACACCATCACTCATTATTAGGATTATGACAGAACACTCTTTCACATCAGGTATTAAAACAGAGCTGTAACTGATCCAAGCAGGAAGTGAGTGATTGCCACCTGCAAGGCTGCCATAGCAAAAGATTTCTTGTCAATTCTCAAAGATAATTCCTACCTTACTTTACTTACATCCAAGGTGAATTAGATAAAATTTGACTTATTTAAATCTGTCCAGCAAAAAATGGTATGTTGGGGGTTTTCTTTGTTTGTTGAAAATTTATTAAAAAATCTCCACAAGACTTGTGATTTTAGGAAAATAATTCACCTTATTCTGCTTGGTTTTATTAGGTTCAAACAATTCACAGATGCTCAACTAGAAAGACAGCTTTAATTCTTCCTTTCCTGTTGCCCAGTCTCTTACACAGGTTATGATTACTATTGCTATGACAGAGCAATTGTCTGATATATTTAATTATAATTTTCTGTACTGCTCAAAACAACTTTAGATTACCTGTAATGGTAAAATAAAGATAGAGCAGATCTTGTAATCATAAACACATAAACACATTTGAAAGTTAAATCTCTTTTTTTGCTTGCAGAACTTGGGGAGTGTCTGTTATTTAAAGGAATCAAAACTGTATTTCACATACCTCTTACACACATTATACCTTAAACACTTCTCTTGCACAGTTTGGGCTGCACCTACAGGTTTGGTTGGTTTATGGTGGTTGGGTTTTTTCAATCCTTTCAAGAAACTTGTTTTGGCAAAGAATTTAGGGCAAACTTCTCTTTTCAGATTTTGCATTTTGTTCTGTAATGCACATATATATGCCAACTCATCAAAACAGCAACTGAAAACTTAGAAACCTCAGTACAGGTGCTCCAAAATCATTCTACAAGCACAATACATCCAATCCTCACAAAACTTAATACATTTCATTAGACAACAAGGCCCCATTTTCACTTTGGGGTAGAAAATAGAAAGGCAGCTCAAGCATATTACCAACTAAACTGAATTAACTTCAACATATTGCTTCCTTAGAACATTTTACCAGTCTTTCAAAAATACTTCAAGAGTTCTGTGTTACATAGATTGTGTCTTCAGATGAGGGCAGTAAATTTACCAAACGTAAAGCAAAAAGGGGAAACAAATGTCCTAAGTCAGGTCAGACTGCTAACCAAACAAATCATCAACAGAATCAACTCTTCAGAGGATTCTCCAGACATCTCAGCACATTTCACAGATGGCCAGTGGTTTCACTGGACAAGTGAGGGAATCAAAAGAGCAATGCTAAGTAATTTATCCAAAGTTATCTTAGCAGATCTTTTTAGGACTATAGATTTCTCAGCTAGGAGGAAATGTTGGTGAAGACAGACAGCAAAGTACCTCCTCTTTTTGATAAATGGCCTTCTTCCTTCATGGTGTAAGAAGAAAAATTGAAACAATAAAAAAAAAAGAAGAACCATCAATCAATTTAGTGTCAAGGAAAGGTGCTGCTAATTTCTCATTGCACTGGACAAGCAGAAGGTATCTCCTATTGAAACTTGTTATTCCTTCTAACAGGAAGGGCTCCTTTGGTGAGCTAGACAAACAACAATGCCAAAGAAGCAGTTGGGTGGTGGGTTTGGTTTTTAAATACTGACATGCTTAAGACTCAGTGGAAAATGCAACCAATAACAAATGAAGTAAACTCCAGAACACAAGACAAGCTCCTTTTGTTTCAGATGCAAACAAGAAAATGCATAAAACAAAGTGCATGCAAATACATGTGAACACAATTCCTCAGAGATTTCACCCACACAGTACAAATGGAGTGCCAAGTGCACACCAACAGGACTGATCATGCCACTGGTGTGTAACCACAGACAAGAAAGATTTGTCAGACACAAAAAGATTTGGGAGAATGCTGCCACACTTCCCCTAATCCTTATAACAGAGCACTTGTGATACAAGCTTATGCTTTAATTGCTCTCACAGTATTGAGATTTATTCTAGTCTGCATCCTCTACAGCAAATGAGCACTTTGCCAGTGCCATCAGTAAATTCAGGGTCAGACCTTAATACAAAATACTGTGTGGTTTGACCACGCCACTTAAAAGCAAACACTGAAAATACTGCAAGACCAAACTTATTTTTGACTGCGACTTTTTCATGTTTGTTCAACCTTTCATATCACAAAATCAAACAAAGCTTTATTGAAATCAACCTTTGACAACCAAACTCAATTCTAAATATAAATTTAAGTCATGCTGAAACATCAGATTTTCAATCAGCTGCCTACTAATGGAAACACACCCCTTCAAAAGAAACCAAGATTTAGACAGAAGCCTCTTTTGTAGATATCCCTAGTTTCAATTTACAAAACGTTTTGCAGCAGCTCATTACATATTTCAGTCCAACAATTACAAGTCTTTCAAGACAGCATATATACTAAAGAGCTCCTTTGTTTCCTATATAAAAGCTACTGTAGTCATCAACAGCTGCAAAGACAGAAGATGACACAAGCAGGAACAGACTGGTAAACTTTGTCCTATGGTTATAGCACTGTACGTTTAATCTTAGCAAAGTTTTTGTTCATTGTAGCCCAATGTCATTCAGCATTTTCCATTAAATAGAACCTCTGTCATCCTGCTCTCAGAAGAGAACGCTGAGATATCAATCTCACCATTTACAGGGTGAGAAAATAGACACAGATGCCACATCTCAGAGGGCTGTAATAAAATCAGCTGTTTTACTGTCTCAAAGTCTGGAAACAAGGAGTCTTATCCCAAAGAAACATAAAAACATCGCTTAAACTTCTGTGGGTTTTTTTTAAAGAAAAACAATCCTGAATTCCAGATCTCATAACTTAAGCACCATGTTAGTAGTAAGGCAAGTCACAGTTCATCTATTTTAAGATAAACTTTACAAATATGGAAGTCATTGTTTCTATAATTAGTTGCTTCTAAGTGGCAGATACCTCGGGAATGGTAAATATGCAGTCCAACTGGAAACACCAGCAGCAGGCCATTTAACGAAGCACAAAATTTAATCTTCCCTATTTACATTTAACAGTCATTTCAACACAGCACTTAAAGCAAATACACCATGAACTAAGTCTTTCCCTTTTCCCTCAGCTCATAAAAAGGGAATCGTGCATAATTCTCTTCCCTTTCACAGGATTAAGTATCATGATCAGGACATAACAAAGCTAAATATTTAACATTTTTACCTATATATAGAAAACAAGCAAGTGGCACAACACGACAAGCTGGCATGTTTAAACTCAAAGCCAGAATACTCCAAGAAGAAAAACAAAAAGGGGGGGGGGAGGTGGAACTAAAATTTAATACTTACACAAAGCTTGTACAAGGAAAAAAGAAAGTACCAAAAGGATCCTCTTCACTTACCTACTTTACAGCATTTAACAGTACAAACTTCCAAATTCATGCCATCCAAATGAAGAAGTAATATTTGAGTGCTTTGTAGACAGTGTACTAAAAGGATTAATCCAAACTATTTAAGCAAATCAGTTTCCTGATCTCCACAAACCAGTCAATGATAAATAATTTTGTGCTCAAACAGTTAAAATATTTATGGAATCACATCAATAACATTTAAATTCATCAGAAAACATATTCCAAAATAAGACCATACTAAACTCACAAAATCCAAAACTGTCCTGCACTTTCAAGATTCAAAAGAAAGCAATGTGCAAACAATACAGGAAACCAGACATTTTCCAGTTTGCCACAGTTGAAAAATCTGCCATGGGAAAGAAACACTGAAGGAAACTGGACAGGATAGAAGAGCACAAAACATGGACCTGGATCTACGTCTATGGCAACCATATTATCAAGCCACCTGCTGAGTGGTCAAGAATAGCAGAGGCAGCAGAACAGGCTGTCTTTAAGCAATACTAAAACAAAACACAGGTCACTGATTTTGCAACTTCACCTGATTTCTCAACTGTACTAAAGAAATCAACTGTCTTAATCACAGGGCAAGACAAAAGTCTAAGACTGAGAAAAATCAAAGCACAGCATTGCCTTTGAAAGGGGAAGTTGTTTCTCTTCAGTTTTCTGTCATATTCTGCTTAAACAGAAAGACCATCATCTGCTGAGTTTTCTCTCTTGCAGGAAAATAACCTGCAGTTAACCACTGAAACCCACATCCTTTTTAATGGGAACAATTTTCTTCTGGTGTAGACAGAAGTGAACTTACACACCCACTACAAAAATTACAACTACTCCTATCATAAATTAACTGTTTTTAAGCAGCTTTATTCTGTTTTCATCTATGTCAGCTGCCAAAACATCACTGAGCATATTATAACAAGCCATATCAGAATTTAGGTAACAGAAACCTTAAAGGCAATCCAAAAGCAACACTTTTTTATCAATTAGGTGTCCAAATGATCTCATGGCAAGCAATCTCACACTGATTCACTAAGCCAGTGCCACAAAACTCTGTTTACCCATCAAAAGCATTTGTGATCTTCCTTTACTCTTGAAATACCACACTAACACAGTACAACTGCTCATACTCCAATTCTGTAGTTATTCCTATAAGCACATACAGTTACTCCACCGTGCCTGCAAGAGCATTCTGAGGGCAAGCAAAGAGAGAGAATGAGCACTGCTAATACACATTTCTAGGCTTTAATATTCATTTATCAGATGTCACGCAGTACAGACACAGAAAGGAGCCTAAATAAAGAAAAAATGAAATGGCTCCCAGAACTGATGCAACCTTACCAAACACTTACACTGCTAACAATGATTACATTCAATCCTTACAGCACAAAAGGTTCAAACCCAAAGCATCGAGGAGTTTCCTAATCAAGATGCTGCTGTATAATGAGCAGACAAAAGCAACAAGATTGTTGAATCATTATAGAAACTCATCAGGTATTAATTATTTGTCTGCCTAGAAGCCTTACTAGGGGATAAGGAACCAACAGGACCAGATATGCTGCAAACATAATAAACAAGATGATTCCTGCTTTGGAGCTTAACTACCCCTTTAAGTTGAAATACTGCACTTAGCTAAGACAATCACTCAGAGTCAACACTTTATGCTGTAAATAACACAACAACTCTCTGTTTTCATGAACTATTTTGACAGATGAAAAGAGAATGCTTGATAAGGACATGATTGTGAACCTCCAGTACTGAAGAGCTCAAGCAACACGGAATAAATATTTCACAAGTGCACTGCAGTACTAATTACAGATGAAACAAAGTGGAAAAAAACCCCCCACCTAACCAAAATCCAAAATTTTAAAGCAAGAAGTACTGCAGATGGGACTAATGATCTTAATTCACAGAGTAAGATCAGATTTTCTACAGGAAGGCAACTAGAAAGCATTAAAAAAATTAAAATCACTACCACACCAGAAAGCCCAGGAAGAAAGCCACAGTGGGAGCCCTACTGTAATAAGACACACTGTTCACAAACTTCCTTAGACATAAGTACAGAATGAAAAGCAGTGTATCTTTAGAGAGTGCATTATTACTCATTATCTACTTTGCTACAGGAACCTGTGTTACTTTATTCTTTAACCCTACTATTAGATCCCCTGGAGACTCCAAAGCTGAAAATTAAGAATCAAGAGCTGTAAATCACCAATTTTCAACACATTCTGTGGAAACAGAAGCTTAGAAGTAATATCGGGCTCTAACAGATGACATCATCCATTTCAGATACATCTTTCAGAACTCCCTCCTGATGATGAAATGTTTTATTGCACATATGTAACAAATCAGACAAATTCTTAAGTCCCTGCTTCTGTTTCTTCATATCGACACTTTAAAAGCTCTTAAGAATAATGTAAACTGATTACCTCCCAAAGCCTAGTTTAATAAGGAAGAAAAAAAAAAATAAAGCGACCTGTAGAATTAGTGAGCTACACCCACTCAGCTATGAGACCATCAGCTGCGCCCTATCACTGAAAATTTCAACCCGACCGTGACATTTACAGGATTTCAACAAGAGTGACACCTCAAGCGTGTTGCTAAGTTCTCCAAGAAACCTGTTTCTTTTTCGAGAAACCAGTGGTCTCAACTAATGACCGGGCAGGCTTAAACTAAATGTCACCAACTGCAATACTTCCCTAAGCTTGAAACAAAGCCGGAGGGAACAGGGGGGAAAAGAACAGAACCGAGTTTTGAATTCCCTCGGAATCCCCAGGGGAGCCGCTCTCGTGTTCCCAGCTCCCCCGGACCGCCGGGCCGGGCGCGGCCTGACGCCTCCCG
>VYXF01000365.1:65143-93394 GCA_013397295.1 Polioptila caerulea
TGCGCTGCGGACCCGGCTGCTCGCGGGCGGCGCCGGGGGAGGCTCAGGCCAACGGCGTCCTTGAAATTATCTGGAACACTGAGGGGAAAAAAAACCCAAAACCCTGTGATTTATTTAGAGGCAGAAACCTAAAAATGTCGCAGCAGCGTCTGGAGTGCAGGGCTGGGCTGTGGAGCGGGTCCCGTGTGTGCAGGGACTGGGCGGCAGCAGAGGAGGGAGTGGTGAGACGCGAGGTTCGCGTGACGTTCCTTCATTTCGCCGCCCCGCTGCTGACACGGGGTTAATTCCGGGAACGCCGGCGGAATCCGTGAGAGCGCGTTCACCGCGAGCCTGGAGAACGGGAAACGCACGGAGGAGCCGCTGCTGCACAACAACACCTGATCCCGTCCGTGTGTTCTGCAGGGGATGTCCCCGCATTTCATTACGCTAATAGGTCTGCTGCCTTGGGTTTAATGGAAATGAGGCATGATTTATTTACAACTTGGTTGATTCATGGCAAGGGAAGAAAAAAAAAGCAGAACTAGACTAAGTGCCTTTGTGAAAGTAATACACAAAGGATATCCCAGATCAGACTCTTGAGCACTTTCAGGTGAAATACATTATAAATGTATTACGTATTAATACATGAGTCAGGTTCCTGCTTGATAGAAGTTCTTTTGAGGAATAAATGGCTAGCATTTTAAAGAAGTAAGAAAGCCTGTATCTGAATTTGACAGCAAAAAAAGATATCAAGAATGTCTTGACAGAGCAATCTGCCTATAGCTTCCTAGACTGAACCTTTGTTTTATAATTATTTAATCTTTCCAGATTTATGTTCATGATACCACGTAACAATTTTTCATATGTTATAAAAATTTTATTTCTTGCATAAACTAACATAATCCCTTTGTAGTTTCTTAGGAGTTGCTCTTTGCCATTAAAACTTCATATTAACATATGGGATTATGAAGAGGGCTATTGCATTGCACTGCAACATCTCATCTTGCAAACAGATGACATGAACAGAGAATTGTGCAGACTGTTGCTGCCTTCTGTGCTTTTCCATCCACATCAGCAGGATCCCCATCTAAGTGTAACGTTTGCCTAGATGTCTGCAACATTACATATGTTATGTGATTTAAGTTTTCATAAGGTCACAGTACACAAAATCATAGGTCCATAGGTTGAGCATATGGGAAAGGGAGTGGACCAGGTTGTAATGCCAATTAAATTGAACTTTCAGGTTTCTAACTTCAGTGAGGACAGTATTTTACTACCAGTGAAGAGGGCAGGAGAGCTGCAGTGTCCTGATACAGAAGCTGAACTGGAGAAGCTGCAGCAGTTGTATGCTTTACATGCTCTCCTGTATCCCAGTACTTGACAAGATTAAATGGTCAGCAGAACTCACTTAAGTGTTTATAATACTGGGAAAGCCATTTCAAGGTGGTAAGACAGGCTAATTTGAGGTTATGAGGTTATGTTCCCAGGGGCTTTTACACAATGAGATTTGTTATTTCAACATAAGAAGTCACGAAAGTAAAACTAGGTATTAAGCTGGTTGTACACAGAGCTTTAAGCTGATGCAATGGAACGGCATTTCATCAGTAACTGATGAACTTAAATATGAGATGGAAATCTACAGATAAATAATTATGAAACATAAGCTACCTAAACTTTCACACTCCAGCAACAAATCTCTACTGAGAAAAATGCATTTCATTCCCAGTAGTTGAATGTGTTTTGCTTATTTGTGTGAAATTAGGTTGATTTATTTCAAACTTAATCACTTTTCATCACCAAGTAATGTGGGAGAACTTGCCTGACTGGACAGAAAACAGTGAAAAAATCCCACTAAAACAACTAGAACAATCGTCTTCTTGTATTAGCACACCAGTGTTTCAGTGTGGTATGCAGCTTAATTTGTTCAAATTGATGCTGACCATGGAATATATATTATGACATTTGTTTAAGATAGTTGCTGTGTTTTTAAAAAATAATGACTCATTATGGCAAGGCTGTCCGTTATGAAATTCTTCTTCTGTTCCCAAGATACATACCAACAGAAAGGTCACACTTGAAAGGGCTGTTATGCACACTCAAATAACAGGATTGTCTAAGATCTAAATTGGGCAGTGATTAAACAGACATCAGATCTACATAATCTATACAATGTGCACAACACAGAAAGTCACGCTGGGTGACCTGAGTGGCCATTCAGGTGAAAAAACCCTCAAGTCTCCCATAAAATTTAACTGTGCTCTCACCAAAAAGAAAAACAAACCAAAGCACTCAGAACCAGTTATGTTAGATCCTCTATCCACAGCTATCACAAATATGCTATCACAAATATGTTACAACATCATCTTGATCAAGAGTTGTGTAAGAGAACGTGACACTGTCACAGCTCTTAAGGAAGCCATCAAAAAATTCTAAAAACCCCACTGAATTTTAAAACACTGGGTAGCTGCACATGGTTGAATTTGAACACCCTTGGTAGCTCATTTTGAATACTCAGTGGTAAGGGTCTGGTTCTCAAACCTGGCAGTTTGTAAACAATTATTGCTACTTCTTTGCTGCAACAGAGTAAGTGAATGTTCATAAGCAAAATGATGGTCGAACACAGCAGGTGCTGACTGCAATTTGCTGCTAAGTTTTTGTTTTTATTGCTTCATCTGCTGGATAGTGGAGATGGCCTTCCTGAACACAATGGAGGAAACAGATGAAATGAAGAAAAAAATCTAGGTTCCCACAAAAATAAAAAATAGCAGTCTAAATCAAAATATCCCAGCAATATGGAAAGGCATTTGGTAATGACTGCATTCAGAATTCAAATCACAGGATTACAAGCAAATCTAACAGCACATGTGTGGCTACTCACACCCTTACTCACATGGGCTCTGTTTGTACATCTAGTGGGTACAAAGTCCTGTGAAGCACAAGGATGTGATTACACACGTCTCACTGAAGTCAAGGCAGCTTCTTATATGGAAAGCTTGAACATATGTCTAGGCTTCATGGACTGGCATGGAAGCATGAAATAAGGGTTGCTCAGTAACACCCTCCCTCCACCTGACGTCCAGGCAGGCTCCTGCTGAGCTCCACAGCAGCAGCACCACCACCCTAAAAGAGGCTGCAGCAGCACTTGTAGGGCTGGAGGCTGCCATGGTGAGCAAGTGGAAAAGGCAGCAGGAACAAAGCAGACTCCAAAATGACAGTTTTACTGGCCTGGGACTAAAATCTTCAGCATAATTACTGAAAAAGACAATACAGAAAGTGAAGTGTACCTTGGCAAATAAAACCCTCTCTGGTGATGTGACATGAGGTGTCCTGCACAGCAGCCATGGGCAGACACAGCAGGGAACAGAACTGGAACCAAAGTGGGAAGGTGAGCTGGGAACTACTCCAGGAACCTGAGAATCCCAATGCCAATAGCAATTACTACCTGGCAGCAGCCAGAGTGAGCCCTGCACTCCCACCAAGGGCAGCTGCAGAGAGAGGCAGCAGAGCCAGCCAGGACAGAACTGCCATGCAACTCTCCCTAACACGGCCAGGAAGGGATTAGCCTTTACTCTTGCTGTAATGCTTACACATATTACATCTAAAATTTAGCACTACATATGCAATTATTCTATCACAGATAGTTTGCAATCTACCTTACCACACAGTTAGAGGCATTTAAGATGGTGATAATCCTTTCTTAATATCGTAATTAACATTTAAATAGACTAGCTTGTAATGTAGTTTACCTAGTTCACTAACCTGGTTCTAAAAACATTTTTAGCACTTTGAAAATAATAACATAACAGCTACACTTTTATATTTAAAATCCATATTACCATCTATACATGGCAATTTAGTTCTGTATTGAGGCTGTATTTTTGAGAAAGCAAGGGGTACTGTCCCAAGTGATGTCATTTTACTGTACTCCATACATACAAAGTTCCTACTCAAATTAATTCACTACCTCTCAAAGAAAAGAAAATGAAAATATAATCTTCAATTACAGACATAATGTTTTACAGCTGACAACTCCTGAGTAATTACAAAATCAGAGTTTATTTAGAGACTAAAATTCAAATAACTTCATTGTATTATTCTGCTGGGTGCATTTCAGCTGCCTTGCCATTTTTTTGGGGTTTGCTGTTGTTGTTCAATGTATTTTCAGACTGATTTAAAAGGAAAATGAAATGAAATTGGTTTCAGATCCAATCCATTAGAATGGGACTTTCAGATGCACAAAGAATATATTCCTTCAAAGTATGTTTGATTAAAAATAATAGTAAAAATCTAAAATGCAGACATAGCACCCACATCCTCCCAGATTTGCCTGTTGTTCACTTTTAATGCATAAGCTGCCAGCAAATCAAAAGAAGGGTTTATATATACACAGCTTAATCACCCTTGTAATCTTACGTAAGATTACAACAGCCATTAAAATGTTCTTTTGCAAACAGTGTTATGGTAACTAGCTAAAATGCCAGTTTGTCTTGTACCAGCAGCAACAAGAGGTGTATAAAAACACCCATGAAGTTGTGACAAGCATGGATTTGACAATTAACAACAATTGCAGAAATTTAATGACTGGACACAAGACTGAGAATGCAGTGAGGCTGCTTACCACGTCTCAAACAACCTGCAGTGCAATGGTGTTTCCTGAAAAAAAAAAAAAATCATTCACCCTCTTCCTTCAAGTGCTTGTTCACTTTTCCTAAGGAAACAAAAATGACATCAGAACCAGGTCTACCAGGGACTATAGGTGGGCTATAGCAACTATTGGTGATTTCTGCTGCAGTTGTATGACAACAGAGCTCCTCAGTATTTCCCCAGAGAAAATCTTCATCTTCCAGGTTAAGAATTGTGAGAACTCAGAAATATGAGAGAATCCCTTATGGATTATGTAAATCTCCCTCATGATTCTAAGACACTGTACATATGAGTAAGAGCTGAAGTATGCCAAAACACACAACCATTTCTTAGAGGTTTCCTTAGACCCTTTTTCTGTCTAAAAACATTGCTAGCCCCCACTGTTCACACTGACAGTCCTTCACTAGTTGGACCAGTCCTACAACAATTAGTCCTTCAGAACAAAAAGATAAAACAAGGCAACTAGATGGACACAACAAGATTTACTGCAGTATTCCCATTTCCTTCTTGAAAAAAATGCAAAAATGCCAAAATGCCTCCCCCAGCAGACATAGCTGGGTTGGAAAAGGTTACATCAGGTACAACAGACAAAATCAAGAACTTTTATTTTCCGTGATTGTAAGTTTATGAACAGTTGTCTTTTCCCCCCTCCTTTAGAAGAGAGGAGTTGTTCCTTCCCACAGCAGAAAAAGTGGGAAACTGCAGAGAAAGGAAACCCACTCAAATAAAGAGCTGTCAGTGTCCCCTGTCTCCATGGGAAGGAGAACTTGAAATAGCTGTGACAATCCCTCGTCCCCAGGGGAGGAAGAACCTTGCAAGATTTGCTATCCAATATAAAGTCTCTGGATCTGTAGGTAAGGGTCCCAATGACTGTGCACTGTTCTTAAGTTCAACTTCACATCACTAGGTATTACTGGAATTTTCAAAATAAAAACTACATTACACATCACAGCATTATATGGAAACAAAATACAAGGTGCTTTAGTCAAATGTTATATACAGATTTTACAAAGAAAAAAAACTTTGCTTAAAAATTTAAATTTTACTATGGTTTTAAGTAAGTGGATAAATTAAAAACACCTACTGGTAAAAAAAATATGTGAGTGAAGAGGAAATTCTCATCCAAGATTCAACATCATGCTTCTAATGGCACACATTAAGTTTTATGGTGTAAACACTAGGAAAAAAAAATCACTTGCTTTGACAATTGCAGAGCAAAATAATTTTCTAAGGGACATAACTATTTCTCAGATTGAAGTTAATTTTATCCTATTTAATTATACCCTGTTACCAATTTAAATCCTGCCCTAGAACATTGAGTTTACCACGCTGCCTTGCATGTATGTGATGGACATTTGTAATTTATTAGGCTTTTTCATTATTTTTGAGGTGTCGTTAATTACTCTACATACAGATTTTTCCTTCTACTATTACAATGTCTGTGTGTGGCACTGCTTGTGTACCATCACACACTTCTCTCAGCTTTAAACTGGAATACTTGCATTTATGGAAAATTTGACCCTTCTTACTACATTTCTGAGATCAAGAGAATTCAAGTAAGAGAATTTTTCTGTCAGCTCCTATCTGCTACAGGAATAAAATTTGCTGTGGTCAATGCTGTATTTATTTTAAAATGATCTGATGATCCCAAAATCTCAGGACACAAAAGGCATGTGGCTATACTGTGGTAGGGAACAGCAGCTCTTAAGGGATTGCAATACATTCAAACATTTGGGACAGAACAGATTCCATTACCAGCAAGGTCACTGTACTTGGTGCCCACTCCATACACACAGTGTCATTTTGTGTACACTGAACCTGCTCAAAAAGACAGATTAGGCAAAGAGAGAGAACAATCAGGGTTTGCATCTCTATTCCCACAGAGCTGCATGGAAAATCTCCATTCTTGAAGTAGCAAAATAAAAAGCAAGCATATCCCTGAGAGATGCCAAATACCCACCAACATAACTAGACAAGACTGATAATAGTTTGGCATCTTGAAGCTAAAAGTTAGTTAGCAAGACTGCTAAATGTCAGCTCTTTTACTATTTATGTTTCACTATTTCAAGGGGAAAAAAAAAAAGAAAAATCAACAGCACACATACCAAGGGGTTCAGACTTAGAATCTCCATATTGTCCTTCACAAATGTGATGAGATCAAGTAATACCTATTTTCTTTTAAAAATAACACAGGTAAAATTCAAGTATAAGGAAAGCACATCAAGAAACAAACTGTACAATTTCTGAACTGCACTGTTTATTTTGCTGCTTGAAACCTAAGTGACAGTATGCCACTATAATTATGGGGTTTCTTCTAAACCTTTACTACACTGCAGGTACAGAAATATATGGACACATTTTTGGAGAATTGACATTTTGCAAAATGCAGCAAACATTTCAATTTATACATGAGAAAAGGAAGTGTTCAAAAGGGTATGCATTTCAAGTTATTGCAGGTTATTTCTGTGAGAGAATTTCTGCAGGTAAAACATGTTTAAATTTAACCAACAGTAACGTGTCAGTGTATTTAAAATCATGACAAAAATCTTCTCTCTGGTCATTAATTGCCCCTTGACAAATTACTAGGATGTTGTATGTTTAGGGCAAGATGTCAATACAGCATAAATCCCGTGGCATTTTGGTTTTCTTCTGGAGATTAAAGCTGTTTTTTTCTTGGGATAAATGCAGCAGCAAAACACAAACCAGCTGATCAAAAAAGCACTTCTGCCATAACTCCAATAATTTCAGGGCACACCAACCGACAGTAGTTTTGCCATTCCCAGTTCTTTTAAGGTTTACATCACTGCACTGTTGCCTTAAGGACGTTTGTAGAAGCTTGGTTTCTGTTAGGCCAGCTTGCTGACTACAGCCTGGTTGAGAGAATTTAGTTGGTTGGTCCATTTATCTAATGCAGTATAACGTGCACCACCTCTCTTCTGATGATCCAGTTCTAGGAGCTGGTTGACTTGATCAATTCGGCCATGTATAGTGCTAGAAGTAAATAAATAAAAACTATAAATTGCTTATGGACGTGGAAATACGAGCTAACAATAAATCAGAGGTCAAATAAGAGGTCTTATAAAAGAGAGACACGAAGTCCATTTCAGAATTCAGCACTTTTATAATGATTGTCCTGGGTAGTACTGCCTATTAAGCTGTCATCATGACTGGAAATCAAATGAACTAATTCATTGGGCAATGCATATTTTATCTGCTTGGCTATGACCCCAAACTAAGTCTGAAGCAATATGACATAAACAGTTCTTGAAAGTCAAAGAATCATGAAAAATGGAGATTTATGTGAAGAGAAGTCAAACAATACAAACCCATGTGTGGATTATATTTTTGTAGTAGTTGTAACAAGTTACCCTCCAGAAAAACAGGCTTGACAAATTGTAGTTAAATTTTTCTATTTAAGAGAGCAGACTACCAATCTGTCAACTTGAAAATGCACTCAAAAATACACCTGGGTGTAAGCAGCAATTACTAAGAATAACTTTCATAATTTCATAATAATTCAGGGAATTTAT
Source organism: Polioptila caerulea (assembly GCA_013397295.1). Lineage (NCBI taxonomy): Eukaryota > Metazoa > Chordata > Aves > Passeriformes > Certhiidae > Polioptila > Polioptila caerulea. The sequence continues at coordinate 73,297 of VYXF01000365.1, forward strand.
TATTAATTAAGAAATAAAGTTAAGGGATGCACTCAAGCTCTCTGTATAATTTTCTTGGCTCTCAACTTTCAAACAGACTTTACTACTCAGAAGCCAAGCAAATCCAAAGTCAGCATCATTACCTTTCACTTCTAGAATCAACCAGTATTATCAAAATGCCCCAAAATATTTTGTTGCTTCTTCTTTGTTGCTAATAGTTTGATTATTTTAAAGTAATCAAAGATCAATAATCAAGAATCAGGTACATACTTATCCAATATGCACTGCACAAGCAAGCTTTCCACATCAGCTACATCTATGTTTAACTCCTGAAATAAAAAGAAAACTCATTATGCTGCTGCTATGTTCTGCAACATTAAAACCCTCCAATCTTTATTTTCATATATAGAATTTGGTTTAACCTCTGTTTCTTCCTGTTCATAAGTATCAATTCAATAATGATCTATTAAGGAAAAGACCTCCACCCAAAGGACACATGGCCAAGAATCAAGAGACCAGTAACCTCTCAGAAAAAGCTGAAGAGTTGAAAGCAAAATTTTAGAAGCTCCAGAAACGAGTTCCTTTACTGACTTACTGAAAAAACAAACAGATAAAAAATATCCCAAACCAAACAACAAAATAAACCACAACCACAAAACCCCAGGAAATAAAATAAGACAATAATTATCAGAAAAGAATGGATCTGCACTCAAAACCACTTAGAGACGTAATCTTCTGGCTCAAGCAAGTCCTACAAGTGTTAACTCAAGCTTAAAAAAAAAAAGCATACCAAGTTCTAAAGAGAATTTAAGCATAAAAAATAGGCATCCCTAATATTTCATGATGTATTTCGTAATGCTGTGAGTTTTTGTAGGCAAAATCACAGGCCCACAGAAGATGGAAATCATGTATTACCACTGGGTTTTTATTTCATTCTTTGCAGATTAGGCAATGAAATCAGGGATTCTATGGTAACACTTGGTTTGTTCTACTACCACAGTTCTGTAACTTGTACAACACAAACATGTGAAGACAGCTTATGAACAAAAGGGATTAAAATTTTAATTTTTATGTTCATAAAACTTATGTTCATAACTACATTTTTTATGGTACAAATTTCACTTTTTATACTTTTCTTAAGAAATGTGATTTTCTACACCAAGTAGAGTATGGTAGTTGAGTATTTTAGAAGTCTATCATATTACATATTATAAAAAGCAGTTGGATGACACTTGAAATTTACATTTTTGCACTGCAAAGCTGCCAGCAATGCATCATTAGTACTTTATGGTTTAGAGTGTATTTTAGATGTTCTATTTCTGGAAGCACTGTATTTATTTAAAAGCTTTTATTCACAGTTAATCATTTACTTAAACAAATGCAAGGCTCTACTGACACATACCTTAGAAATAAAGGGAATATGTATTCTTGTGTAAGGCTTAATTAATTTTATAAGCACTTGTGTTCTGATGTTTCGCAAAAGCTCTGTAAGAGAAGAAAACATAAACACTGTAAAAACAACAGTATTGAAATAAAGCTGCAACACCACTCCATATAGAAAGATACACCAAACACCATGATCTTTGAAGGTGGCAATTCAATGGGTGGGGAAGCACAGCAAAATAACAAGGGCCCACCTTTTCCAAGCAATATGTAACTCTGAAGGTGGGCAGACAGAGTGGAAAACTGTTCAAACATGGAGCAACATGTTCTCTGGTAAAAACTGTATTTATTCAAGTTAACTGGATAAATCATAGAGATCATTGCCTGGTATGTCTGCTCCCCTAATTTATGGCTGGAATGCTTGCCTTGTACAAAAGTGAAAAAGGGTATTCTTAAAGCTATGCAACTTAAAATGTCTGTGCATTTAACTTCATGAGGAATACTCACATTTAAACTGAAAAGTCAGGGCCTGATGATGTAATTACAATGAGGAACTGAAGCTGTATAAAATGGTCTGCATTGAGAGTCTGATTTTGCTTAGATAGAATAGTGCAGTCATTGTTTTATAAATTTTTACATTAATAAAGACAATTGTGATAAAATGAAAGCATAAATTACAATTATAAATCAACAGAGAAGAAAACAGATCCATTTTTACCTATCTAAACAAGGCCTGTTTATATAATAAAATACCACTGAACACTAGATTATGTATCTCAATATACTATGGAGATTAAAACGAGGCAAGGGGTGTAAACATAACCACGAACATGCTGTGTATCACTACAGAGAGAAAATGGTGAGACATCAGTAGCATAGAAGGAGTGACACCCAAATTCTCTTTAACGCATTGATTCAGCTTCCTCCTCTTGCTCTCCAGTCCCATCACACCGTGCTCCAAGAGCATCCAGCTCTAATTTTACTGGGTCTCTCTCCAAGACTTTGCAGCTCACCAGCAGTCCTCATGGAGCAGCAGTAGTGGGTTATATTTAGTTTCCCCTGCTGTTTGCCCTGTTCTCTTTTACAAACAAGTATAAGAAAACCAGGTCTCTGGATTTAACTCTTTTCTTTCATGTAGCTATCTAGCTAAATGATCTTGCACAGCCACAGGCAGACCCACTCTTGAAAACAATAGTTAGCTGAAAAACTGAGCACTATATTCAAGTGAAGAGACTCTTGAATTCTCAGATACATGAAAAATGGATGAGGTAACTTTATTCTGCCACATTGACAGAATGTCACATGGAGCAGAAAGGCATGTGTTAATGTGTTCCCATTCTATTAAGTAGAGGTACTATGACTCCAACCATTGTTTACAAGATAGAAATGAAAAGTATGCATCTTTTTTCATATTATGTTAACACATATTTATTAGTGAAACCTTCACTACATTATCTGTGTATTTTGTCTGTAATCTGAAGCAGTAAATAAACTTTATAAACTAGCAAACATCACAATGGATGAGACTAATACAAACCATCTTTACAGGTGAGGGTTGTTCTCATTTCACTATTCCAATGGGAAAAGAAGAAAGAACAAAAACAACACTCAAAATATTCGAGTGTCTTACCACCACCATAGATACCTTAAAATATCCACTCTCCTAGAACTTTCTCCAACAATCCTGCATATGTTTGCAGTCATGCCACATGCCTGCATGCAAGTTAGCCCTCACCAACATCTAAATAACTTGTAAAGGAATCATCCACAAGTAATTACAAGGAACTCTTAGTGCCAAAAAAAAAACCAAACTAAGGTGGGGGGGAAGAAAAAAAAAAGGGGGGGCTTACTAAGTAGTGAAAACAAAAATTATTGTAGTAGCCTTCAAAATACCTTCAATGTGCTCCCTTATGAAGGGATCGTCCATGATGTTGCTGTGATTTGTTTTCAGAATCTTCTCAAATTCAGTGATGTCATTATTCTGATAGGCACTTCAGAAAAAAACCAAGAGACTGAATTATTAATTTTAAAAGTTAAGCAGACTCAGAAGATTTTGTTCCACAATTTCTAAAAAGACATGTATTAAGCAATGGTGGAAAATATTTATATTCAGAACCTTTACACTTTCAAACACTCTTTCAAGATGAAATGCAACAGAAATGACCTCTTGTTTCAATTTTAGCAGCATTTACTGAAGGTTAGTAAGAACATTTAGTTGTTCCACAAGTGCACACTAGTTTCAAAACTTTTGCACTTTAAGAAGTTAAACACTCTGTTTTGAAAGGTATCATTACATGAATTTTGGCTTCATGAAGTCATACTTTATGGAACAAATAAGAGCTAAAAGGAGTCTACAAGGCTGTTGCTGTCTCTACAACGTCCAGTTTAAGCTGAATGCTAAAAATACTGGAAGATTAAAGAAATATGGACTTCCAGGATTATTCATCAGAAGAAATTCTGGCATATTACTTTTTAGATTTTTATTTATAGCTTATTTGTGTATATATCCTTTCACAAGTCAATCCTGTCATCTAAGAAAGCACTGCAAAAAGAAAGTGCCACTACAGCATCATCTGAAGAGCTGCAACCTCTGAAGAAAGACCTTTTTCTTGAAAAACATTCTTTCGAAACAAAACTTCCAACTTCTGTTTAACATTAACATCAAACATTTTAATAACAACATCTATTTGTCCTTCATATTCTGTACAGTTTAAAATTGTTTTGAAATTGGTCAAAAAAAGATTCATCCATTATTAAAATGGCCAAGGAAAAGACCTGTTAGTTTAAGGCAGAATTTGAGCAGTTTATAAATAGTTATGTGAGTGCCATGGACTGTATCACATGAAACCAGTACATTTTACTTCATAATGAAAGAAATTTCAGTTCTGTGTATTTTGTTGTTTATTTAAGAAGTCTCTTTTTATCATTTGTAAAACATGCAAGTTCCCACTGCAGAGTAAAGGAAGGATTAAAAACCTAATTGTAATCTTTGAAATTATCTTCTGCATATTCTTATCAATACTGCTTTAACTGCATTATTAATTTTAAAGAAGGAGTTATACCCAAATGTCAAGATAAAAGATATAAATTAGAAATATGAATAAAATCAGATTGGGTAAGGCCATCTGGAATTCCTTCTGCCTCGAATTCACATGAAACTATGACAGTGAATTAGAAAAAACCACATCTAAAGTGGAATGAATTACTGGAAATAGTCCCTTAATAAACTGCTAAATAATTTATTCAATCACCATGTCAATAATGGATGAATAGCCCCACTTTCAGAGACAATCTGTATGTATACAGTGGTAAAGCAAAACAGCAGTATCACAGCAGTTTGTTCCAACACAGCATCAACTGTTTCAAAATGTGAGCAGACATTACTTCCTATGTAGGGAAAAGGAGCAGAGGCAGGCCAGAGAGGGTACAGAGGTGAGCTCCAACACCCAGGGCACAAAATCTGCCTCAGTTCATTGACCTAATGACCTTCATACACTAGAAGTTCTCAGTTGCCTGTAAGAGTTAATGAGGCTTCCTTTCAGTTTTCACATGTTTGAAGGATATGGGAGATCACTGAGAGTTAAGTTTCATATTCCAAACTTAGGAAATCAGACATACCCATGGAGCAAATTATTCTATTGGCTTTGTATGAGATGTCACTCAACTCAATTCCTCTTTCTAAGTAGTCAGGCAGAGCCTAAAAAGACCAGTTGCAGTACAAGATGGGACAACTTTAAGGGGAGAAATGAGGTTTTTGTCACACCATAAAGTGACAAAAGTACCGTTTCTGTACCCCTACATAGTATGGCATCTATACTATGGTCTCTCATAGTAAGTTTCTAAAGAAAAACAGTCCTCAAATATTTGCCCAATATTTAGGAATAACTGTGTTAACTGTGCAGAGAAAAGCCATTTCTAAAAATATTCCCTTTCAAGTTTGAACAATGTATCTTTTTTCTTTTTATCTTTTTGTTCTCTTCTCCAGGAAAATGAAAATCTTACCTTACTAAATTCGTCATTGCTAGAATCTCTGGATCATTTTTGTATGGTTTAGCCTACACAGAACAGAAAGCATAACATGCAAGTTTAGATTTTTTTTTTTTTTTCCATTTCCATCCTTCGGGTAATTTCTGTATATATTCAGAAAAGGGTGAGGGGATGGGTGTGTGTGTGTGTATGTATGAAGGAAAAAGAAAAAAATACCTCCTGAGAATCAAATGGATTTATTCCAGACTTCATGAGCATGTTTGCTAAGACCAAATATTTTAAGCAAGTGGTTCTTCTGGGGCTCCCTGATTCATCATAATTCTTGAATGCTTCAAAAAAATCAGTATGTGCCTTTTCAAATTCTCCTTCTCTTAAGTGCATTTTGCCTCCACATTCTGAAAAGAAAACACAAATGAAAAGGAACACTGTGTGCTTGTTGCTGACTACAATAATTGTACTCAAGTTCCATGCTATTTCTAAATAGATTACTGAAACATTTTCAGAAGTCATTTGGTTCTCTGAAATCACCAGGAAAAAAAAGCATTTTGGCCTTAACATACAGCACTGCCATTTGAAACCCATTCCAAAGAAGAAAAAACAAAACCCAACCCACACCATAAAATTTAAAGAACACTAATCCTCGTAGCCAATAATTATGTCACCATTATGTTAAAATACTGCAAAAACTAAGATAAAATTTATCTCCATTTCAGTGGCAACAGACTTTGTATATTTATGGAATTTTACCATCTGTTGAGCAAAACCACACAGAAAAAATGAAAAATACTTTCTATATCCTAAAGTACCCAGTGCTGCCTGATTGTGCAGTATCAACACCAGGGAAAGGAGGAAGGCATAACAGTGTTCTGAAGAAAGTTGGCTTATTTTCAAGACACACGGCTTGTTTCCACTATAATTCATTACTGCACATAATAAATAATATTTTCAAGCACATCTTAAAGCCATTTGGTTCCTGCTGAGTTTTAGTGAGGTGAGACACAAATTTATAAAAGAACATTGCAGGAACAGCAGTCCCTTCTGCTAGCAGTCCTGCCAAGCCTTTGTTTTTATCCCCTGCAGATGCCTTTGCATTCATCTTTTGCTGCCTGCCATGGTGTCAAACAGCAAGTCTTCCTCTTTCTACTGCTTCTCTCCTAACAGTTATTTAGCCAACTGTCCTGCCCTTCTGACCAGTGCCTCTGGCACTTGGGCACCAAAATTGCAGAGCTGAAGTCCTGCAAGAAGAAAATTGTGAGACTGAACCCACAGAAGCCTCTGTCTTTATAGCTGGAACTGGAAAAAAACACTGGTTATCAGATTTTCATGGAACAAATCTCTGTAACAGAAGACAAATGAAAAATTCAAGATGAACTTGCCTCTGATAACTCCCATGATCAGTGGATGAGGAATGGCTGACTTGATGTGCAATGACTGTTCATATAGTGCTTTAAGTTTTTTGTTATTTTTCTGTGCTGTATACATTTGAATTTCCAAAGCATAGATTTCCAATAGTTGAGTACCTTTTTTTAGATCATCTTCCCCATCATCAGTCTAGGACAGATTAAGTAATAAATACTGTGAAATTTTAAGAGAACAGCAATTTCAGTTTTATACTAATAAAACATTGATAACCAAATACTCTCGGTAATTTCCTGTCAAAAACAAGAATATTCCTGAAACTCTGAAATTCTGATGTAACTACCAACAGAAAACACAGTAATCAAAGAACTTACCACAGGCTACATTTTGAAGCCCTTTATTTTAAAAATCAGTATTTTTAATTAAATGTTTTTCTCAAAACTTTAACCTTCTTTTCCACTTTGCTTAAGTCACACTTAATATGTAAATACAATGACTGACACAAATGCATATACACATATATACATATATATATATATGTAGCACATATGATTCTTCTGCTGTCTCTAACAGAACCCTTTCCCATATATTTGTAACCTATTTCCATACAAACAAGCACAGCAGGCTGCATGGTTAATTTATTTTTCCCCTTCCAGATGGGAAAGTAACAACTGTACTTTCAGTTTTGAGTAAAGCTCACTCGGCATCTTTGCTATATTTTAAAATAAATGTCTATGCATTATAGATTATTGATATGTGCTCCTCATCCTTGAATCTGAAGAGAAACCCCATCAGCAGTTGTGAATAATTTTTTAAAAATCCTCTTTGAGGAAGGAATAAAGCACTTAGCATTTTTTGTTCATGTTATCAAGTAGATAACAAATAAAATCAGGCACAGTATGTCTTCCCTCTGTACTAAAGCTCAGCAAAATGCCTCAAAGGCCAACAACAGATGTATTTGGAAAAAAAAAAAAAAATCAATGCATCAATGTTGTTTACTAAGCCACAGTGATGTAGAATATAAAGGTACCTGGCATGACTGATGCAGCTGACGCAAAATCTTTTGTAACTTTCCATATTCTTCTCGTTCTAAATATAATTTGCCAAGCTGTAATGAAAAGAAAGTTAAAGTACTGAGGCCTATTAAAATTTCACAATTATAATTTATAAGAATTGGATGAAGGTGTCAAAGGAAAGCAAAAAATAGTAAGTTATATATTTTACCTTTGTGTTTGTCTTAAACCACAATCTATCATTCTTAGCATCTTTCAGAGCTTCAAGTGTTGTTTCATAGAATTCCTGAAGCAAATCCATCTGACATAAAAAATCAGAATTCTATAATTGTAAACAGCAAATTTGTACCTGTTAATAAAGTCAATCTGAACAAACTAAAAGTGCATGCTTGAACTTCAAAATAAGAAAGGTATCTGCATCTTACTTAATGTTTGCATTTAAACTGCAAACAGCTTCTAAAGTAACCAAACTAACTACACTATCTTCTCTTATATGAAACAGACATAATTAAGAAGTATTCACATTTTAGCATTTGTACCCATCTGTGAAAAATGAAAGCCACCTTATAAAACCCATCTTATATAACCAAGGAACAGAATTCTGATGTTGTGTAACAAACACAGACAATATTGTTCCCACTTAAAAGAATAAAAATAATTTACATATCAAAAAGAAAACGAGAGGAAAATGGTCAAAGATGCCTTCTTTCTGGACTAACAATGCTGAGTGGAAGAAAGCTCTTGAGCGTATCAAACTGTTTCTTTGCATAAAACCCAAAAATACAACATCTGAAATGGAAATCAAAGTGCTGAGTGTTACCTTTTACAAGGGTTCTACAAAGAATGCATCAGTATTGTTCATGGCCACAGTTCCTTTGGGGGTGACAAACCTGTGACTATACATCAAGTTAAGATTTCCAGACTGTCCCTCCAGGTCTGGCTCAACCACAGACCAGAGACACTGACCTCTGCCAAGAAGGGACAGTCTAAGATAATCCTTTAGACCTGCAGAGTAACCCAGCATTCAGCTTCCACTTCTAAGAGTAGCAGGACAGGAAGGACTCAGCACTAAAGACCAATGATCCTCCATATAAAGGTGCTACTTTCAGGTGGTCAGGGAAGCTTTCTACTCTCTGTCAAGCTTCTACAGCAACAGAAAACCAAAGGAGCTGGGCTGTGTATCTCTGGACATGTACCTCACTTGCACAGTGCACTGGACAGGCAGTGTTTCACACCAACACTTCACTGCAAAGATTCCCCTCTCCCCCCAAATTAAAAAAAAAAAACAAAAAAGCATTGTTTAATTAAAAATTATATTTGCAAGTGCACTTACATTGTGTAGCTATGCTAAAAAAGGTTCTTATTTATTAAAATAGAAATCCAGGTAAATATTGCCAAAAAAGAATTTTTGAAGAAAAAATGTTTATAAAGATTTATCTGTGTTAATAGAATCTGCTACATGTGGGAAATATACTTTTACATATGCCAGCAAATGAATATTCAAAATTCCTCCATTAAGTTCAAAAAAGCCCAAACCAAACACAAAAAATGTCCACAGTTAAAAATGCAAAACTGAAAACTACGAAGATGAAAGAACTGATGATCCAACCTGCTTGGAAGTAGAGATATAATCAAGAATAGAATTGATGGATTTTTCAGAGTAATTCCTTGTAACTGCACTCCGTATGTAGGTCAACAGCTGTTTATACCTATTCATCATTTCAGGAAAGTTAGTCTAAAAGAAAAATAAAATCACATTATAATTTTTGTTTTAATTATTAAAACTGAGATATCTTGCAAGTGTACACAGAGGAAAAAAAGCATAAAGACAAAGCAGTAGTAGTTGCTATTAAAACTTTCATATCAACACTTTATTCATAACCTGCAGAATCAGAAATAACTTCAGGACTGCATATAACACACATTTAAAATATTTATCTCAAGGAAGAAAACAGAGCTGGCCATACAACTCTTTGGAATGGTTGCACACACAGCATATAAATGTTTCATTGTTTTCTCTCAGTGCAGTACACACAGAGAAACATGACCACTTTCAGTGCTGTGACACCTCAGCACAGCAAGGACAGCCTCAGACTTCCATGGAGTACCAGCCCCAGGAAGTTATTTTGCATCCATTTTGCCTTTGACTTGCAAACATCACATCATTTCCCTGCCATACCTGTAGTAGCCATTTAAGGCTCCAAAGGACAAGTTTTGGTAAATTTAGTTGTGATAGCTATAAATTAGAATAATAACTTAAGATCTCTGGAACAAATACACATTTATGCCATTTACTCCCAAGTGATAGCTGTAATTCCTACCAATTTAAAGTTTATTTTAATCATCTGTTTCAGAGCTTTGAATCCCCATTCTCCCTTTTCACCTTCGAGTTCCAAAACCTGAAAAAGAAGAATTTGTAAAACAATATTTATAAAAGGTTTATTCAAACTTAAATTGTTTAAAATACACATGGTCCCATACATGCCCTTCCCCCCAGCTTTGTTCCTTACAAAGTAATGTTTGACTCTGCCCTGTTCTTCAATTTTATTCTTTACTGGTATTATTGAAAAAGTGAGAGTGCATCTCATCAGTTTCCACAGCTCAGCTGATGTAGGGAGGGTGAACATGATTGCTGCTGTTTTTTGTTGTTGTCTAACAGCAAACTCTTACTTTAATGCCAAACACTCAATTTTAACACCACACTATAAACACATACACAAAAATAGTTGTAACACCTCCTGCAAAACTGAATCAACTAAATTTTGACTAAATTAAGTTAAAAACTCTACTGAATTACTACGGTTCCTTCACAAAGGAGAAATGCTTCTAGGTTTTAATATAACATAGTTAAGGAAATGTTTTGTGAGTAAAAACTTTAGAAAGTTTTTTTTTTAAAAGTCATGTATATAATTTCATTATACACTATAAATGAGCCATGAGATGCAAACATTTATTTTTTCTTTAAAAAGTTGCATCTAACATACTTTCTCATAGCAGTGTGCAAACATTAAAGATTTAAAACTGAGACAAAGAAAAGAAACTCTGTGTCACTTCATATTTATACATTTAAAGCTTTGGAATCAGATAGCAAAGCAAATTTAATGTTACATAAAACACTGGGGAAAACACCATTTCATTTAAAAAACCCAAATGGATCTGGTTTCTATTGTTGATGCATGAAAACACATTTAGAACTGTTTAATTAACTTACTAAATCCTGAAGATTAAAAACTCAGATCTGTGATAAGACTATACCATGTCCCATTATCCCTAAGAATGATCCTGAAAGGCAGTCAGCCAGAGTCTAAGATACTCAATAATAAACTTAGCACATTAGTTTTTAAAAGATCTTACTCTTAAAATTTCAGAAAATAACTCAAATGGAATCAAATATTTTTAAATGAGAATTAATATAAAAAGAGGAGATAAAATATAACGACAGACAACCTTCTGAAAACTGCTTAATGCTGCTTTGGGGTCATCTTCCTTCAAAGCTTTGGAATTGTAGTATTGATTTTCCAGATCCACATTTGGTTCAGAATTGCTGTCCTCAGAATATTCCTACATTTTAAGAAAAAAAAAAAAAAATAATCAGAGACAAAAAAAATGTTCAGAACATCCAATAATCTGCTGGAAATAGTAAATAGTAAGACATATGACTCTAACGGGCACGGAATGCTTGTGCATTAACAGGCAGTGTTTGATTTTAGAGCACATAACAGGTATGGACCAGTATAATGATCTTCTCTCTCTCCCATTACTAGGCCAGACTCACCATCCACCAGCATTGGCCTGTCAGCAGATTTCCTTCTGGATTAATGAGCTCAAAGCTCTACCAACTTCACCTTTATGTCCAGTACAGATTGTATTACTGAAATTCTGCCGGTGCTGGAGTTTAGGCACAGAGGCCCAAGAGCACAGGTCATTTCTGGGAGGGGAGGGAACACACTGCCCACTACTCCTCCTAAAGGCACTCCATTATCCAGCCTCTGCTAGTCACAGAAAAGGCTCTGGCTGAGCTGCCACACAAGTAATGATTCAGCCATGGAGAGTGCCAAATGCCTCCATGAATCTCTCTATAATCTGCTTTTCTATGCCATAACGATTCATCCTTGTCTAAGGAAATTTAAAAAAAAGAATAATGATGGTAACACCAGCTGCTTCTGCACTGAGAAGCAGATGATTGAGAAAATGCTAAAAATGCTGCCAAATATGTTGAGGTGCAGCACAGGCACAATAATTTAATCAAATAATTACGCATCATGTAGACTAGTGCCAAACAAACTGAAGTATTTACTTCTAACAGTTACTGCCTAAGTTTTTTAAGAAGTACTCTGAAACTACCTCTGATGAAAAAACCCTGCATATTTTATCTTCTTTTGCTGAAGGACAATGCTGCATGTCCAAATTAGAAAACTCTAACATAGCTCAAATAATAATTTCATTTGATGTTTACGCGATTCAAAACTACTTCACACCTCTACATTTCCAAGCTAACTTCTCTGAACAGGATTTTGGCTATTAGGAGTTGAACTGTGTTAACAGAATCTGTTTAAATCTCAAAGTTACTGCTGTCAGAGTAACTTTCCCTTGCACCAACATAAGCAATGCACAACCACTGATAGAACTGATTTTACTCTTGCTGTACTTTGTCAGGCACATTTATTATTTTGTTCATTTGTATATTTCTACTATTAATGGACTCCTCTAAAACCATGGGAAGGAACAAAAAAAAGACAAGGCAGAAGAAAAGTTTTAAATTAGCTCTCTCCTCCCTGCACTGCAAGCCATCTCTCAAAGTTTCAGTTTTCTGAAGTTTTAAAGCAAAAATTAATTATGGGAGCCCACAGCCAAAGCAAGTTCAATTCAACTTGGCACTTGAGACATTTGTCCTTCTAACTTTTAATGTTTCTATTTGTAACATGTAGGCAAGTTGCCCAGGTAGGTATTTATTTTCACCCAACAAAGCACTATCATTAGTGAGAATGAATGGACTGAAAAGTGTTGTGAATTCCACAAACCTGTTTTCTGAATTCCCACAGAACTATAAAAATGTGATACTGAAAACAGCAAAGAAAACAGGAAGCAGGAGTCTTATTTCAGTGGGCAGGCTCTCATTTTGGTTAGCTGGTTTTTGTAAACTCCTTATCCTTTATTGATCCAACTCCAATGGAGCAGCTATGGGTACAGACACACCATGTCTACAGCTGTATCAGGCACCTTACACATACAGGCTGCCAAAAATTAAACAACATAGCATTTAAGAGATGCATAATCAGCTGATGTCTTGTTTATGCTTAACTTGGACAATGGGGAATATTTTTGGCAGAAGTGTCTATTTGCAAAGATAAAAGGAAAGCAAACTGAATTAATTCCTTTTAGGAAACAATGTGCTCTGTCAGCCTCAAGCCAGAAACATCTCAACTTTCATCTTAGCTCTGGCAATGATTCTGGATGTGGATTCATGCAGGAAGCCTTTTTTCAGATAATTTTTCTCAATGCTACTTAAATATCCGATAAAGATCCTTTCATAATATTAATGCATAATAAAGAAGTGTTAAGTCTATTGACATTTTTCCCCCAGTGGAAATGCGTTGAAATGCATCAAAGGTACTGGTTTATGTTTTCACAGCTATATTTTTTCTTCACTTGATGCCTATTTGCCTCACATCAGACTTAGGATGATGATATGGACTCAATACTGTAATGGAGATAAGGCTTTCCTACTTCCAGAAAATGTAAGGTGGTTTACTTTAAAAAAGGCATATTTAGACTTAATGGCCGTGAAGAAAACTTTAAAACCTCAAACTAAGTATGAGCTGATGCCATTAATCTTTAGACAATACTAAAAAAAAAAAATAAATCAGCCATTTAGATACTGAATCTTATTTCAGGCACTGATGCTAATTATGCCAGTGCTGATAAATTCAGAAGGACAAGCACTCTGTCTTCTTTTGATGCAGAGATGGCTTAGTGCAGTAGGATATAAATGTGAGAACATTAAGCTTCTGCCAAAAGCAAAAGAGGAGGAAAGTATAAAGCTGTGTCCTCAAAGTTCCAATTAAGAAAAAGATGAATTTTCCTTCTCAGTTCTGAAAACTGAAAAGTTCTTTTAACAATAAATTCAGAGAGCAAAAGCCTAGCCTTTCCTCCCCCTAATTTTTAACACCCCAGTTCCTGCCTGAACAACTTCCCCAGCTCAAACCTTCTAGGTAGCAAGTTTGCTGCAAGTTAGGTAGAAATATATGGTTTACAAATAGTATTTCTACATAACTCTAAAAATCTCCACTACAGCATCCAGGCCTAACAATTTGCATAGTGACAATCATCCTTAATTAGAACTTCGAGATATAAAAGCATGTATGATATTAATTATCCCTAGCTGATGTAAAAAAAGGCCTAGGAATTTTTAAAACTAAAGTCCTGGTGATATTTTTCAAATGGACATCAACATTATTGGTACAAATAAAAAAAGAGCAGTCTAAGTATACAGAACTGCTCTTTGAAACCCACTGAATTCTTCCTTCCTTGGAGGATCATCAAAACAAACAAATGGGGTTTTTATCATTACTCAAGAAATGAGAAAGCCCTGATAGAGTTTGGAAAAATGCATTCAAGTAAGTTAGGATATTATTTAAGCTTTGCTATGTTGAAAATCTGCATGTTCTAAATGTAGTCAGTTATATTCAATCCTAAGCCATCCCACTGCTTTTTGGAGGAGGAGAAATTACTACACTAGCTCAATTGAAACAGAGTGATGGACTTTACTCTATCTGGAACATAATTTTTTCAAATAGGTTTAATAAAAGTCAAATTAGTATCAAGAAACCAATTTAATTAAGAAATGTTTATTATGTTACACATTTTCATACAATTTTATGTAGCAAACACTTTGAAACCCCGAGCACCCAGAGAAGCCAACTCCCCGAGCCGGCTTTAGCCGAGGCTCCCAGGGCAGGACAGAGGCGGCGCTCCCGCCCCGGCCCGGCCCGGGCCCGGCGCTCTTCGGCTCCCGGCCGGATTCCGAACAGATTCCTGCTCCGGCAGGGCCCGGCTCCCGGCCGGATTCCGAACAGATTCCTGCTCCGGCAGGGCCCGGCTCCCGGCCGGATTCCGAACAGATCCCTGCTCCGGCAGGGCCCGGCTCCCGGCGGCCTCCGGGCACTGGGGGTCCTGAAGCTCCTGTGCTCCTCAGGGCCACAGTGAGGGACAGGGACATGGAGGCGGTAACACAGGATCAGTGACATTCACAGGCCGACGTGCGGCATCCTATCTTTTAGAGTGCTACACTGACCTGGTCAAGTTCTTCAGAAACAAAAACAAAGATACAAGTATTTTGTGAAAACTACTGTTGTTGCCCATTTTCTGGTCTCCTCTCTTGCCTGAAGCACTTCCCTAAATTCTGCATCAAACTGGAGTGACTACCTAAACTTGTGCTCCTCTGTTTATCATTCACCACCACTACAGGAACTGAATTTCTACTTTGCAAACCTTTTTTTAAAAAAAGGACTAGGGGGAAAGTGGGGGCAACTTTCCAGAAAAGAAGACAATACAAAGAGTTCTATTTCTGTAAAAAATGTCTTTCAAGGACATTGTTGAAATACTTATTACTGTCAATTGTCAGTCGCTGGTGATTTTACAAAATTTCAACCATTTGGCTGACTCAATTTATTTTTTTAATGAAAAAAAATGTTTTAAAAAAATTGTACAATTGTTTCTGAGAAGAAATCCGGTACAAATTTGATTTTACTTCAGCTAACTTTGTTTCATAACCATGGCATTTAGGAGATCTACTAAACAGAACTTTCTTTGCATTTGCCCTTCCCGACCTGCAGGCACCAGGACAAGCAGCAACCACCAGGTTCTGTGTGCACTTGCCAGTTGGTATCCAGGCACATGAATATAAAGAAAGCAATCAGACTGGAATGCAAAAGAGCAAAGAGGAAAAGAACAGAGGCAAACCCTGAGAGTCAAAACAAGAGTGCGATTTGTGCAAGAAGCCTGCAACTGCTCAGCCATGCATTGGGAGTCCTGGTTTCTTTTCCACATTCCAGGTCTCTCTCTTCTATTGCTGCTCGCTAACTCTGCAAGTCATCCAGAGCCTGCTGGCTCACACCAGGGCTGACACCCGGAATAGAAGTCAGTGGAACCTGCGATTTGCAGCGGCGTCAGAAGGGCTCCATGAAAGACAGGGCTCTGCCTTTTGTTTTTGGTTTTTTTTTCAGTTGGAAGATGCACAGAAATGAGACAGGAGACTGCAGGAAGAAAACCCTGGTATTACAACATGTAAAGAGAACAGCAAAAAAGTGCCTTTTCTTTCTACCTCTGTTGTGCAGCTCTCCTGTAGTTATGTGCATCCTTTTCTCAAAGTCCAGTTTTCAGCATAACTTAGATCTAATTTATGTCTGTTTAACACCCAACTGCATTTCACATCCTGGAGAGCAATGTTCTGAACACAGCCCTAAATAACTGTCAAGAGAAGCCAACAAAACCCAGAACTTGTCAATGTTTAGATAGAAAGAATTAACCAAATAATTATTCTCAGGCTTTTTGCCTCAATACTTCCTTCTGAGACATTATGGCAATGAAAAAAATAAGCCTCAAATATATTAATTCTGTGTCTGAAGATGAGTCTGAAGAGAATGCATAGAAAATATCACAACACATGCTGAATCCATATAAAACATGAAACAATAAATAACTCAGAGAAGAGTACATCCTATGTCCTCTGTGAAGCACGCTTTTTTAAAAATCACATACTAATTAACTAAGTAATTGAACTTAACTAAGAAACAGAAGAGGGCCAAGTGGATCTGCTTGACATGGTACTTCCCTAGATCTGAATACTTGTTTTTGCAGCATTACCACGTTCCTGTTTGCAACATATATATTTCATAAAATGATGGTAATAGTGAAATATGAGCAATTGGGAAGAGGAGACAACATCCACACAAAATTCCAACTGTAAAAGACAGAACAATGTCTCTGTCTACTGATGAGATTGCTTATCAAGTTTGGTAACATACAGAGATTCCTTTTGCAATGGACTGTGTTTCACTCGGTTGGAAAGAAAGAGCCAACTCGTGTAGCTCGAAATAAAGAGTAAGACTGTTTATTTCCTAATATCATCACATCCTGAAACAGGAAATCCTCAATCTGAAGGGATGCTCCCTGCATTTGAGTTGTTCCAAACCCCACGAACCTGCAGCCATCTCACCAGGGTGCAAACTTATGGCTTTTCATTGGAATTGTTACAGATCTTCTACAAGTCACTGAAACAATACAACTCCATAAGGTTAAAAGACCAGTTTCTTGGCAAATATATTTGTCCAACCTTTCCTCAGATTAATTTTAAAGTTGAACATCAGAACACAGTAAGATCACTCATTAAGAACACTACAGATTCCTTATTTATTTAAAACAAAACAAGAAAATCCAGCAGATGTACTACAACAACTGTCAATGTGTTGTCATTGTGCCTGGAAGAATCAATTTCAGGAGGAAGGTTGAGTTTAGCCTCCAAGTCAATTCTAAATATAGTCTTTTGTCCCAGACTGAAAACAAAAATGGAATTTACAATGGTCCTTCCCTTTTTGTCCTTCTCCACCCTCAAGCTGGATCTAGAAAAGAATTTGTACTGAAATCATGTAAGGCACCTAGCAGCACCAAACTAGAAATGAAAATTGAGTGGCTTTCATAATGACCAGTAAACATTATTCTGTTCATTGAAGCATAAAGGGGAATAATTCATGTTATAATCAAAGCTGTCACAGCATATTAGTAGCAAATTGTGAATCTAGGTTCACCCACCCACAAATATAAATGGAATTTCTTCCTGATATCAAGACTCCAGTGAATAAACTCAACTTCTGTAGGAGTGGCTGAGGTCATGTACATATAAAACTTTGACTTTTTACCCACTGAAAAACTAAACAGAAACAATTCAGTACAACCTGGATAGTCTTCAATTGTTTAACAGTGTAGTAATTACTCTAATTATATAAAATTCCATGATGAAGCTGTAAAAGATCTGGCCCTTTGGAATATCTGCTCACATTTCAGTTCAAGTGTGAAACATTTGCATACTTAAAGAAATTTAACTGACTGGCTCTACATAATCAGCGGGTCAAGTGCACATTAAAGAGGAACAGCCATAATCACTTCTAATAAAAGCTGACAAAATTAATTTTTTGGGGAGTCTTCACTGCTATTGTTATGATGGCAGCTACCCTGGGAGCCCTGAACCTAGTTTCACCATATTGTGACAAAACAGCTTCTTCTTTCATTGACTGTTTCTGTAATCACTGCCTCTCCTCCAGCTCTTTAAAACAGTATTCACAGCACTCACATGTGCTCTTTTCCTTTCAGTTCTGCACTGATATGAGTATTGTGTCTCATACTCACTCTTTGGTTGCAAAGCCTCTTTGCAGCAGCTGCTTACCTTGACAATCATGCATCCTCTCACCAAGTCATCTCTTAATTTAACTAGATATCAACATGAAAGGAAGAAATCAGGCCCTATCTTCAAGGCCCTTAACTTTTTTTTCCAAAACAGCTTTGTGGAACACTACAATTACAGTCTCAAGCATTTTTGAAAACAACAGTCAATTATGGTTTGTTAGTCCCAGAATGCTGAAACTAATCTAGCTGGAATATTTTTACTCTTCAATTCTTGGGTTTTTTCCCCTTCATCAATTCTGAACTGAAATTAAATTTTAAAAATCTGAAGCTTGGGTATTAGTTGATGCTTTACATGGGAGTTACATACTGAGAATTAAAAAAACTAACATGCTCCTAATTATTACAAGCAGTACTTTAAAATTTTTTAAAGGTTTGAGCTAAGGGTAATTAATGATAATGAAAACGTTCCAGCAAAAGTAACTACAGGCAGAAGTGGAAATCTGCCACAAGCAAGGTGTTTCAGGAGGGTTTTTCCAATGAGAAATAAAGTATTTCAGAAGAAAGAAACACAGGAAAAAGCACTAGACCAATATATTCTTGGAGAAAACGGATATAAAGCAGTCTAAGTCTGAGCTGCACTTTTATTGACATCTCTGTAGACTGAAAAATGCATTTCCAGTGGTTTCTCTACATGCCCAGTTCTCATGTTATGGAAGGTTACAGAACATGAATTCTGCTGTTTGATATCCCTCTGATTGTATCACATGGAAAAAAACACTACAGTATTTCAAATCAGGACAGAAATTTCAGAGTTAATAAAAATGAATGAGGTTTCATTTTAGAACAAAATGTTTTAATGGTCTCTATGTATTCTCTTCAGTAACCCTGTCTCTATAGTATGTGAATTCATTCACAGACTGAAAGGGGAACACAAACAGTCTTTGGAACAGTGACACGAGCAGCTCATAGGGTTTTGATGACCAAGCCCATCAAACAAGCACTCTTACATGAATGGAAAAAACCTCAAAACCAAGAGCAGATGCTTTTATTCTATATCTAAGGCTATCCAACCATTCTAAGCAGTTCCTAACAAAAACTGCCCAGAAAATATTCCAAAACCAGGTAAACATTTTAAGTGAACTCCTAAGTGGCAATGACTACCAAATAATGTGTCAGAAAGCAAGTCTTCCAGAAGCAAGTGTCTGGAGTTTTTGAATGAAACTGCAATACTGTTAATACAGGTTTCGCTGAAATGAATCTAATAGACTCTCAAGCTTGTACCATATATAGCTTTTTTTTTAAAAAAAGTCTCTAGTTCTAAAACCCCAATCAAAGTTCAGAAAAGAAAAAAAACCACCAAACAAGTAAACCTCGAGCTCCAATATAACATAAGGGCAATATAATTATAATTAATCAGACAAGCAACAATTTTTTAACTTTAAAAGCTAAAGGCAAAACGTGATGTTAACATTTAACTGAATGAAACACGAAAACCCCCAAACTTTACAAATAAAAACAAGAAGGGAGCGGTAGAAAGGTTACAAAGACTATAAAGCCAAAGTTAGAAATAAGTGCATCCTTCGGCGCGTGGGATCAGAAACCGGCCGTGAGGCCATTTCTCCTCACTCCCCTTTATCTTCCCCTACTTTTTCCTCAGTTTGTTGCTAACACAAGCACATGAACAGTATCTACCCCAAGGGCCTCTCGCAGTCGCGGGTGGGGAGAAGGGCGGGCAACTTTATCGCTTCGTGCCCGACATTTGGGCCGGGGCAGGAGGAGAGAGGGAAGGAGGCAGAGCGGCGGAGCCCTCCCCTCAGCGTGAGCCTGCGGGGGACACGGGCCAGCCCGGGGCCGGGACACCCGCCCGGGGCCGGGGCACCAGCCCGGGGCCGGGGCACCCGCCCGGGGCCGGGGCACCCGCCCGGGGCCGGGGCACCCGCCCGGGGCCGGGGCACCCGCCCGGGGCCGGGGCACCC